>OZ017738.1:449820481-449862981 GCA_963969285.1 Odontomyia ornata
TAAAGAATTAATGAAGCAGTTAATTTACCCGATTTGTATTTACTTTAATTATATTTGTTAGTTGTTCAGAGAAAAAAAGAAATTGAAGAAACCAATCAATTAAGACTATAACTGCAGGCCCCGAGCGTAATTGCGATAGGATGCTATACTCGGGCTGACGCCTTGAGTACGTAGTTATATTTATGAATCAAATGATTAATAATCCAACTGCTGGCCCCATGCCCAAAGCCTTGGGACTCTAATACCTTAGCTGACGTCTTGAGTGTGAAGTAAGGTTGATAAATCGATCAATTATTATTTCAACTGCAAGCTCCAGGCGTAACTGCCTTAGGCTGCTAGTTTTGGGGCGAATATCTTAAGTACGCAATTTGAGCATATTCTTATTCGCTCTTGCCGGCCTAAGTGCCTTGGGGTAGAATAAGGCCGAGCGCACGTTTTGAGCTAGCAAATATACAAATGCTTCTCGATTTCCCTTCTTGTTTCATTTTCTTTGATAGTATTATCATGCTGACATAATTACTTACCAACCAAAATAATGAAGACAATTTTAACTAGCCCAGCTCCAGTTATTTTTTTAACTGCCATTTTTTCATGACTGGGGTAACCACAAATCTCAAGCTTACACTCGATTTGCTTAATTGCACATACTTGTAATCAATTCGTTTCACTAAGGTTGTACAGTTGATTGTGAAGTGTTATGTGTATTTGTTCTAATTTTTAATGCAAGTATAGATACACACCCACTTCTGCTAATGCATGATATAACGGCTGCACCCACAGATGGTTTAATTATGATTCTCAGGTTTTCGCATATTTTGCTATTCAAAATATACAGAGAGCAATGACGAACGCGGACCAAGTCATAATTACACAGTACGGTTTTACGCTTCTAGAATGGCTGGCGTGATCCTGGGGCTCGAATAATACTTTGTCTTGTATTGTCTAGTCTTAGTTTGTAGACAGTCGGGGTATCACCCTCAAACCTATGGTCCATACTAGTGTTTTTAAATGACGCCTTAATATAGGAACGCGTCAGAAAAATACGTGAATTTACTAAGTGTACTACAACTCACCCATTCCAATATTTCTATGATGGCTGGGAAAATTTAACTACCATCCATGAGCAGCACAGACAGAAGGAAGAACGAGACTAAAAAAATTTTTAATAATTTACCGTCAACAACTTCACTTCTTACAAGGCCTTGATCCAGTTCGACGAACTGGAAAACTAGTAAGCTGGGCAAGTGAATTATTGTCTAGATGATTTGATTGCTTATGTAGCTGCAATTAAAACTCAATATTAGAGGAAGTGCCCAGACTTGTAGCTGTGACAAATTGAAGCTTACTCGAATACCAATAGCTAAAACATCAAGCTCAGGTATACAACTGCTTGTCTCAATATCCAGATCCTGGCGTACTTCTTCTTTTTCTTCTTCGGAGCATGACAACCCCTCTCGGGCCTTCATTTCCTGCAAACAGCACCTCCAATTGTCTCGGCCCATTGACTACGTCCCCCGATTTCCGAATTCAAGCAGCGATAAACTGTCCTCGTCAACCGCATACAACCAGCGTTTCCTCGGTTTCCCTCACTGGCCTCCGGCCTTCAGTTCTCCCAGCGAAAACCTTTTTGTCTGGCATATCTTATACCGTAACTAATTAACGCCTGCTGTATCGTGTTGAGTAGACGCGTGTTGGTAGTGCTCATCACGCAAATGGAGAAACGAAATCAAAAGCAACGCGTCGCGATAAAATTTTGCTCCAGATTGGGCGAAACAGCTTCGGAAATGTAGGCTAAAATGTTAAATTGCATAATGATAGTGCTTTTAGACGTGCCCAGGTGTTTTGATGGCATTAAGAGTTTAAGGAGGGGCGTGAAAGCGTGTAAGACGAGTTGCGGAGTGGGAGACAAGTCGAGGTGCAGACTGACGCAAATGTGCAGCATGTGCGCACCCTAATCTGTGAAGATCAGCATTTAACAGTTTGAATGTTGGCCTTGGAACTGAGTATGAACCGTGAAACAGTCTGACAAATTTTAACCGACGATTTTGGGATGAAAACGTTTTGCGCGAAGATGGTTCCAAAGAACCTTTCTGAGGAGCAAAAGCAGCATCAAATGACCTTCGCAGACGACTGATTGCCGTGTTGCAACAGCCGCCTTATTCACCTGATATGTCATCCTGTGACTTTTTTTTGTTCCCTAGAACGAAATCACTGGTCAAAGGAACCTATTTTGAGTCGAGTACAGACATCCAGGCGGCCGTGACGAAAGTACTTGCGGACACCCCAGTTGAAGCGTTCCGGAAATGTTACAAGACATGGAAAATGCACTGAAATCATTGTATACCTGTCCAAGGGAACTAGCTTGAAGGAAACTGCAGAGTTATAGAATAATTTTGAAATATACGATTATCATGGAATCAGTCTCATTACTTAATTGTCACACCTCGTATATATTTCCTCCACCAATGCATTAGCAGTAGCGCCCAGAAGTGCGAAGGCAAGTACACGTTCAAGGTGCCCCCTTCAAAAAGCACACAGGCTGGTGACTGCCAACAAACCAATCACATTCATATTCGTGACCCTCAAACTTACGTCGTTTACCTTATTGACATTGGTGCAGGGGTGTCGCTCTTTTTTATCGCGGGCCAGTATAAGTATTGTAATAGCAATTATATACTACCAACTTGTTACCAATCAGTACTTACGGCACACAAACTTTTTACATCGATCTCGGGTTTGAGCGCCGTATAAATGACGATTTCAAGAAACCAACGTCCAAAATGCAAATGCCAACTAGCAAAAGTGGAACGTGAAACTGTAGTCAAGTCGAATTCAGGCGATCTTTAACATAAAGCAACCATCGAAATTGTGTGGATTGTGGAATTTTTCGGGCGTTATAAACTTCTATCTTCGGTTTCTGGCAGTTTTTGTATGAGCATAGGCGCAACTTCACGCGCCATTGGGAAGTAGCCCAAGCACACTGCTGAATGGCTTTCAACGTTGCGAAAATGTTGGTACACCCGCACGACGGTGCTTCACTTTGCCTTCACTTTGCTTCAGACTTGGGGATTGACGGCATTCTGAAGCAGCTTGTAATGTATCATGCGACGCCACTGGCGACCACTACCAACACACCTTACTGCTATGTGGCTTGTCATCTCATGTTGGTTGTGACGGGTTCACATCCCACGTAAATTTTTTCGTGGGATGTCAAAGTGAATTGACAGCCACATGGGAAGAGAGTGAGGGAGTAATGGCCGTCACCAAAGAACTATCGACAATCGTCGGGCTGTTCGTATCGCTTATAAATTTCGCGTTCAATTGAATTGTTTTTCGTTTGTTTTGTGTTGCAAAAAAATAATACTTAAATAATTCCCAGTTGAACAATAACCCACCAAAGATCATTAGAGAAAAGTGGAATTGTGGGTGCCTTAAGTCCTGACAATTTGAAAAGTAACTGTGTGCGTGGACGGTAGAGTTGCGTGAAGCGAATTTGGGCAAGAACTCGGACAATTCCCATAAATGGATGATGGTCGTCAGATTGTAAAAGCAGAATGACAGGTGAGTGTACTAACTCATCATCTAAAAATCATTGCTTAGAGTTAGAAAAAGAGTGGCAATAAATATAAAATGGAGAAAAATAGAATTGAGATCAAATAGCTAAACGTAAGAGTAATATTAAAACTTGGTTTTCCATTTATCGCTAGAGAGATTTTACACTTGCAGTTTGATAAAAGATTAAAGAGTTTGGTAAATCCAAATGAGCATTCCTCTATTGCTTATCAACATCATGTTGAAATATTTAGTACTAATAACCAAAATATTATTTGCAATTTTAAAATTTAAATGCTTTTACGTGACACATCAATCGGAAAAATCATTTTCTACAGAAAAAATTTTTTTCATTATAAATAATACTAATTAACCCCATCATGCATTTCAATAAGTGGATTAAAAAGGATACACTGCAAAACTACAGCACTTGCTGTATTCAAGCTGTATTTCGTAAATAAGAAACTTGATATGTGTGTGAGCAATAAACGAAAATCTTTCCAATTATTTTAAAGGATTAATATAACTCATTAAGAAAGAATTTAAGATAATTTTTGTTGTTAGTCATTTAATTTTTAATTTGTTTTCCAATTTTTGTATATATTGTCAATCTTTTTCCACATGTAAGCAAAAGTTAGTCAACTAGAACCTTTCAGAACTCAAACTAAAATTTTCAGTTTGATGGAAATTCAAAAAAGCTCAATTTATGAAAAGAATTCAGAAGGTGAGCGGGCGGGATTTGATGTAATACGAGGCTATGCGGTTCGGATGCGTGGTGTAGTGGTGTAGTGATTGAAGTTGTTGCTGTTGATTTGTCAAGAGTCCTGAAAAAGATTGGTAACGTGGATAAGAATTTCTGAATTTCCTTCCAGCGAAATCTTAGAATGTGTTTTGAACAGCCGGTTTGAATCAGAGCCTTGAGGATAGCAGTTCCAAACAGAACACAATATTCGACATAAGAGTGTGTGTTTTTAGACGAATGAGGTGGGAAAATATGCGAATTATTTTCAAGTTAAAAACATAAAAATGCCATGAAAGTTGATAAAATTTTAAGTCTCTAATAGGAAGGCATAACATGTCCTTTTAAATTTACAAGTATGAGTAAACCAAATCTAAACTAAATATTGGCTGCAGAATTTGGCGCAGAAATATTTAATACATTTTATAATGTGGTGAAGCTTTATTTGCTTTGTATTTGCAAATAATGATGCACTGAATTGCTTCGAAACAATTCAAACGGAATAGAAAAGAACACTTTGGCGATTTGGGAAAACTATTTCATTCTTCCTTAGTTTATATTTAAAAATGACTATTAAAAAAAATTCGTTCTACTCTGTAGACGCCTTCCTCAAGATTTATATTTTGTTGGTTCAACTCGTGATACCATTCAAAAAAAAAAAAAATTTAATAGAACAATTTTCAAATCTAATATAAAAAAAATTGAGACGAGAAGTTTAAGAATCGTAAATGAAATATTTTCAATTTCAAAATTAAACAACAAACATTATTTCTCAGAAAATATTTAGCAAAAAAAAATTGAATGACGTTTATTAATATTAAGTATAATAGAATATATACCCGATAGGTTATCTTCCTTTATTTTTAAATTTTGGAAATAGCTAATATTAATTATTTTACGATATACTCTATTTTTTCCTCCTGTTCAAACGCGTATAGAAGAAACAAGTTTAATATTCCGCGGCCTGTTGCAAGTGCTTTGGTATAATAAAGAAAGAGATTCCATTGAAATATTGACTAGATTAAATTCCGTTGATTTACACTAAACAAACTTTATTTTGAAGTGGACGATATATAAAGATAATAATTTTTTTGTAAACTTGTAATGTTATGTAATTTTCTTGTTCATGTTGAAAAAGAAAACATGAGAGCAGCGTTAGTTAAGTATTCAAATGGTTTTGATGAAAACGATGTATTCATTTTGTTTCATCGAATGTTTAACATACACTGACATTGATACGTATCAATTGTTGTGAAAATTCATCATCCAATTTCAAAAAGAAAAGACTACTATAATTCTTTAGTTTTTGTTCCACTCGCTTAACATGCCGAATGTTATAAATTAGGTGAAAAACGAAAGAAAAAAAAAATAACTTGTAATGGAAAAAAATGTATTTTACTTGAAAGAGAATAATATGAATTGCTAACTGAAAACACGATTTTCCTTTCCAGTGGTCCTTTCTTTCAGAGGGAAGTAGAGTGCATGATAAGTATGCCGTCGCGAGGGTAGGGTTTGAGAAAATCCGCTGAGGCCGGTTTCACGTCGCGCGCGGTACGCGGTACCTTTGTTGATTTTGGTTTTTCTTTAGCATAGTTTTTTTTTCAGATTTACGTTAACGTAGTATATTTTTCGGTACCGCGCCGGTAATATTCGGGAACGCGAAACGGAAATTAGATTTTTGTACTTTACTGGATTGATGAAGAAATACGGAGTAACGTAAAGTAGGTTTCTTCTCCGTATGATTGTGTTTGACGCGTTTGAAACGGGTGTTTAATGGTGGCTGAAAAATCGTAAATGAGCGTAATCCATTTGGAGACCCGCGACCGAAGTCCTCTCCGACCTAGCTGGCCGACAAGCAGCCACCGCGAAAATGGAATACGATGCGCGGATCGGTTGACCGGTTGGTACCATCCGTTGGCACTACTCAGACTTAACGTCTAGAACCGATGAGAGGTCGGTTCCTCGTTTGGGCTTAGACATAAAAATCATTACAAGCTAAGTCAAAGCTTATAGCACCTTTTTTAGTATTTTACTCCAAAAGAGGGAAAAGTCCTGAAACACATTATAGGACGTACAATAGGGAGCTCAATTTTTCAGGAAATCAAACATTTTCGGCACATGGTCGAAGGCCAAAATTTCACAATCAACACGGTCAAAAGCCATTGATTTATAGTTTCAACCAGCGCAGCGTTCTGAAAAGTCTTCAACAAGACAATCCCATCAACTGAAATTCATTTCAGAATCTACAACGGACATCCAATACACATTAGGTAAGGACAACATTGTAGCAGAGACGCTTTTTCGGGCAGAAGCACTACAGCTCCCGGTGGCCATTGACGCACAGCAGTTGCAGATGTTGAGATGAAAGACATGGAATTGGGAAGTCTGCTTGAGTCGGAGACAGCTCTCATATAATGGAAGATGCATGTCGATGGTTCGGATAATGAAGTGGTCTGCGATTTTTACATGGAAGTCATATATTCCCAAGGTTTTTTGAAGCAATATTTTTGATTTGGTTCACAATGCTGCGCTCCTGAGTGGAGAAATGGCAAGCGAACTAATTCGAAGAAAATTCGTACGGCCGAACATCAAAAAGCAAAATGAGCAAAAATTTGCTTAGTTTGCCAAACTAGCAAAATTGCACGGCATGCCCTAAATTTATTTTTTTTCAAAAGCAATCTCTTTGAGTGAGTAGACGCGTTTCAACTCCTTAAGGATATTCATATAATTTTATTAGGGAAAATGTGGAATTCGAAGACCATACTATTCTTAACAAGGCTGAGCGATTTTCGACTTCTAAGGCATATTTTGCTGTTATAATATATATAATAATATTTTTCAGATCACATGTCAAATCGCTAATGGAGCGATAAAAATTTCTCGTATATTGCCCCCGCTGTGCTGCTCCTGATGCAAAGAATCTCATCGGCGCCTTTCATTTGATACCCATATTGGCTACCTTTGATCCAATTTTTTTCGGGGAATTGATGGAACTTTCAGAAAGTAATCTAAGGGATTGCCTTTAAAAATTTTATACTTGCCTCTAAGCAGTTCAAATTTCTGACAGTTGAGAATTCTGTGTTCGAAAACATCAACGGAATTCCACCACTTGCAGTTTTTGAAGGACGCAATTTTGGTCTTCTTGTGTCTGGTTAAATTATATGCTCGGTTGTTATGCTTTGGATAATCACGACTTCACTTGGACGCAAAAGCGCCAATTCCAATGTGATAATGCAGATTTAGTGTGCTGCGTAAAATACAAATTATCATTCATAAGATTCTTTCAACATCGTGTGATATTATAACGTACAAAAATTCAACAGAACGGCCATCATCAAACGAATCAGCAAATAAGTCATCGAAGAAAGCTTGTACCAAGCCTACTTAATACGTAAAACAGTCAAAGAAATTTCCAATAATATCCAAGAGGCGGCTCACAATTTGTGCATGGGAGTCGTCTTTCGCGATAAAAGTTACCGAAAAACCAATGCTGAATTTACCACGAACTCTTTAAAGATGCTTTGGGAACAATGTGATGCAGTGACATACGCAGCAAGTGGTAATAGCGTAGCAACCCAAATAACTCGTGGAACTTGTCAGAAAGGGACAACCCTGGATGTTGATCTGTTGACACGTTATAAAGAAAACTCCGTACTAGCAGTTGGGTTATTAATCAATTGATTCGTTAATATAAACTGCGTGCTCAAGGCGTCAGCCTGAGTAACAGTTATAGCTTTAATTGATTGGTTTTTCAAATATGATATCAAGCAATATCATACATTTCCTTCAAATAACAAAAATAATCAAAGTAAATATCAATCGTAGAAATTTAACTGCTCAATTGATGCTCTTAATTCATCCATATGCCGATATAAAACCTCATTAACTAGTTCTTTAATAAATTAATCACCATAGAAAAATTCAGTTTTTAAATATTGCATTAACCAGTAGCATGTAATTGGTATAACAGCGAGATCCCCCTCTGCGGTCGGGAGCCTGTGTATTTAAGTTACACATCAAATGAAGCTCCCAGTATACATAGGCCTCGTGACCATGTTGTGCTTCGCTCAATCGTTTCAGAAAGTCGTCATTTTGTATCATCATAACAACCGAATTGCGGCTTAAGGCATCGACATGTCGCATGCCAGTTCCAGCACGGTGCTCCACTTCAAAATCGAACTCTTCAAGCAGCATGACCCATCTGGCAACCCGCGTCGCCAAATCCTTCTTTTCCATGGTGCATTTAAACGCTTTACAATCGGCGACAAGTTTGAAGCGCTGTCCAATCAGATAAATCTTAAACATCTTGAATGCTTCGACGACAGCCAACACCTCGAGTTCGTAGCTTGAATATTTTTTCTCAGGTTCGGTCGTAGACTTGCACATATAGAAAACAGGATGCATCGAGTTGTCTTCCGCGTCCCTCTGGAGAAGAACCGCTCGTATGTAACTCCGTAGGAACGCCATATTTGAAGATTTTCAGCACAGGATTTGATGTCAACGCATTTTTCAAGTCGCTCCCTTTTTCGTAAGTTCGGTCAACGGTCGCGCTCGTGTTGCGAAATTCGGAATAAATTCCCGAAAATATCCGGAAAGTCCAAGGAAGCTTTGTAGTTGCTTCAACGTCTTTAGAATCGGGAAATTAATAACGGCTTTTGATTTACCGATCGACGGCTTGACGGTTCCTTTTGAAATTCGATGGCCTAAGTATTCTATTTCTTCCTGCAGGAATCGGCATTTACTCCATTTTATATTCAGTCCATTATCAGCAGCCACTTTTAGGGTTCGTTTTAAACTAATTAAGCTTTCTTCAATGGTCCATGAGGGTACAACGATGTCGTCAATGTAAATTTTTAAAACGTTTTCGTGAATACGCTGGGCGAATTGCATAAACCAAACGGTACCTTCGTGAACTCATATTGTCCGGTTTGAGTGACAAACGATGTAAATTTGCGACTCTTTACATCCACCGTCACATGGAAAAAGCCATTTTCAAGATCAAGGGTACTAAAAAATGCTGCATCTCCAATTTTGTCGATTTGGTCTTCGATCACCGATAGCGAGTATCGATCTTTGTAAATTTTCTTATTGATGGCTCGATAGTCGATACATAATGTGTGCTTGCCGTCCCTTTTCTTTACCAAAACCACTTGACTTGCATAATCAGAGACACTTTCGCGAACAACTCCGTTTTTCAACCAAGACTCCACTTGTTCGTCGATTATCTTTCGTTCGGGTGGCGAAAATCTTCTTGGCGGACGATAGACCGGTTCGTTATCAATTACAGCGATTTTCATATTTATCGGCGATTCTTTCGGTTGTGTCGGTGAATATTTCGAGATAATATTTTTAACTTCAGAACGAACCTTTATGTTGCAAACGTCTGCACTAAGCTCATCTTCGTTCAACGCTTCCGTGTTTACTTGCGCGAGAAAACATTCTATTGGGTTGCATGCTTCATCCGTCGTTTCTTTACTATCAGGCTCCGCATCCATTGTGAATTTCCACTATGGCGCTAGCGAGTAGATTCAGTCCTATGATGACGTCAGGATTTACAATCATGTTGTCTACTATGTTGAACTCGATATTTTCGAATAAGATACCGTTAATTTTCACATCGACAGTACACAGCCCATGCGTAATGATACTGGAACCGAGACCCATTGACGTACAACGCGAAGGTTTTGATACATCTCGTGGCTTTATTTTACTGAGGCACGACTTTTTCAGAATACACACATCGCCTCCAGTATCGATAAGACCGGAAAAAGTCACCTCGTTAATTAATACAGAACAATATGATGGTCCAGATTTTCGTATGCAATTGGTTGCCTTTCCATTCGGGCAATCAGTGCGTTTGTGACCAAATAGATTGCACCCGAAACACTTTGGGCCTTTCGTCTTGTCCAGACAACCATGCCATTCATGGTCAGATGACCCGCAATTATAACAGTATCGTGATTTCTGCATTGCTTCGTTTTTTCCCGGTTTTTGGTTTCTTTACGTTGAGGCCACTTGGAACTTCGGGATCACTTTTCATTTGTTCGTAGGTTAAGAGTTTTTCTTTGAATTCCGCTGTCGCTTTCGTGCCGTATAAAATAGTCTTATTCACGTTCGAGTCTTTAATGCTATCGATCACATACCGAAACACCGAGACATCTTCTACCTGTGCATGACTGCCTATTTCAAGCATTCGGTACAAATATTCACGGTACGATTCATTATTCCGTTTTTTCTCCTCTTGAATCCACCGGTGAACGTCGCAACTAGCTATCTTTGCTTTAAACACTTTGATAAGGGCACTTTTTAGTTGGAAATAGGACACCGGTTTTGCCTCGCAGTCTACGAACATTCGAGCCGTGCCCAACAGCAATTTTTTGAGGAATCGGAATTTTTAAATTTCCGTCCATCTGAACGCGCTTGCATACGATTCGAATTCGTTCAGATATGCTACCACATTCATATTCTCGCCATGAAATTTACGAATCACACTTTTCACATCATGCATGTTACAATTTGGTGCGTGATCGTCGCCGCCTCTCATTGTTTCCAACACGCCCACGCTTGCGTCATTGCGGTGCAGTGACCTACGATGCTGCGCACTCATTTCGGTTATAGCAAAAGTGAAACGTTCGATCACCGTTATCACTAACTGCTTTGTTCTTATGTCCGTTTCTCTTTATTTCGCACGGCACACGCGTATTTAATTACTATTTATTTATCGGTAGCTCTGTTCACAATCCCGGTTGAGCCCCCATGTAAAGATTGGTTTATAGATTAATTCAAATTCACTTTATTTTAGTAATTAAATTATTGCGAAAAAGATTTACAATAGATATAAGATGTGAAAGGTAAAACCACGTCCACGCTCTGCGGAGGTTGGATACCAACTGCCCGGTTCGTAGTATCTCGTTTGACAGTCGTATTTCATTCCACATATATATATATATACATATATTTATATGTATATATATATATATATATATATATATATATATATATATATATATATATATATATATATATATATATATATATATACAATAATATTTTCGCCGTAGTAAAACTTAAAACTATTAGTAAAAATATAAAAACAAATAAGTATATTTCTGAACCTAGAAGCGTCACAACATTGAAGACAAAAGGCAAAGGAAACGAAGAACACGCTTATGTTTTATTGTTTAACTTTGGGTCCTAAAGAAATACAATGCATTGTTAAACATGAAAAAAATTTGGTCTTTCCATTTCGTTTTACCTGACCAGGTATAGGGCCCGCAACGATGGCAGGATCCTCCTTTAATATAGGCTAGCCATCGCGCGCGCTCCTCCACTTTATGTTGTTAACAGGGGTTCTTGCCGGGTCGAGTGGCCTTCCGTTCGCATGCCCTTTTATGTTATAGAGTTATGTGATCCCATCATATAATTCGATAAGATAAATTGGCCACGTCTATATTTCTCATCTGATGGGAAAATTCATGCAAATTATGTTTGGATGAGTTTTCCACTCAAATGGGAAATATTTGGCCACGTCTACGTTTGGATCTTCATCCAGTTGGGAGGATGTGAGGGGGCACCACTTCAATCAGGATGCCCCACTCTTATTTGTGGGCCATAAGGATTATCGTTAATGATGAAGTCTCCGCCAGTCCGTCCGTTTTTGCTCGACCCAATTTGTTCTTCGAACAAACATTACAACTCCAAGTAGGTTACCTCGGCCTCGACACCAGTGGATCGGCATTTGACCCTTTTAATTCGTGAATGCGAAATATTTTTGTAGTAGGTCCTTGTGCTAGGAGGAAAGAACCCGCCCCACAACACCGCAACGCTAGCCTAGCAGCGCATTCACGCATCCCCAGACAAGGCCAATCTTGGCGGATCTTAACATCCTCTTCCGCTGAGCCAGCAGACCATCGCTGCAGTCCTTCACGGACATTTTCTATACCTAGTTCACTACAAGGGAATGTGTTTAATCTTACTCACATTAGTCGTGTTTGGGTGGTGAACAATTTGAGCACAGGGTGAGGAAAATAGTGTCCTTCTAATGAATCTAGGTGTGAGAGAGTGTATTTAACAAGTGCTGGCGCAGAAAAATGTGTGACGAAAGCACCGCAAAACAAGCTTTAGTAAATTGTATTACTTGTTGGGCGGTCAAGTGTGGGAAGTGGTACCCATATCCGTCTGCACCAAGCAATTCGGGACTACAGGTCCCTTTCATCCGAAGCGAACCAGCTGTAAGGGTAATATTTGTTTATTTCGATGTTTGGCAAAAGGGTATTTATTAGATTCAAGTTTATTTAATTTAAAATTGTATAATTTTTCGTATTTGCCTTCCTTATCAGTTTCCGTTTTTAGAATTTTCGCTTATTTTAAGGTATTGAATAACACTGATTGTTCATATTTGAAATGAATCGGATAAGATAGTGAAGATGGTGACATTCCTGTTTACGGGAATTTCGTGATGAGTTACAATGGAATTTATTGTTTAGAATATCGTTTCCTGTTGCGTAATGAAACTTTTTGGTGGTGGTGTCATCGGGATCTTAGAGCATATGACTCAGAACGTATTGCAGCTGGGTAGACGGACACGGCCAAAGCAAGGTACTGACCATATCACCTTCCCGAGTAACAATATACGCAATAATGAGATATTCTAACTGTCTCTAACCAAAGGCCCGAAAGGGGCTGTAGTACTTAAGAAAAAAAAAATTGGTTTAACCAAGCGTGTCGGATTGATTTGCAAATGGTGCATGGCGTGACAATGTAGCACGGCGTATAATGAAGACAAGTGCGTAAAGCGCTGTCACCACATGGCTTATACAAGGTCCTTATACTATGTGAGTTTCAAGAAAATTTAATCATACTTATGGAGGTTATAGCCGTTTAAATTTCCTCTTATTACTTTTCCATTGAATTAGATACTGATCTTCATACAATTTTCAGCTAAGATGAATAACATAAATAACTTTGAAATTTCTTATTGTTAATGATTTTTGTCGGATTGTAAAAATATGCCAGTCATTTAAAATGAAGAAGCAATGGTTTTTCTTTCGAACATGTACATCTTATTGAAGTGTTTCATGCATTTATTCATTGTAAGTGTATGAATATCGTAAGTTGAGTTCAAAACCCTTCTGACAGGAGTATAATTCCGTCTAACCAGTTTGATTAATTAGTTAACAGGTTCAATATTTACTTGAATTAGCACAAAATTAAGACCCATTCTCTAAACGGAGATATTACTTATCTAGATTGATATAAATTTACCCTTTGAATAGACTGAAACAAAAAATTTTGGTAGTTCGCATAGTGTAGTGGTTAGAGCGCTTGCTGTATAAACCAAAGTTCCCATGTTCGAGTCGCGTTGATCACAATGAGATTTATTTCGAGTGATTTATCGGAAGGAATACAAAGCCGTTCAGTTATGATATATACTGGCTTAAAATCAGAACGGATACATGCCCAAAGCGTGGCAATGACCATATCGCCTTCTCCAGTGCCAATAAATTCGATCAAAATAATAAGATACTCTATCTCTAAACAAAGGCCCACATACGGCTGTATGTAGTACCAAAACAAAAGGGGGCAAAGATTGTAGATTCATTCCATTGCTTCATGTTTTGGTGAAGTAACACCCATTGCCGGAGCATGATATCTTCATATTAACTTTACAGCACACTTGACCTATACAGCGAGGTCTATCAGCACTGAACATGATCAGGTAATAATTTACAACAATATTAGATATCCAAGTGCTTTTGCAATTTCAAAGCAGCGTAGGAGAGCCATGTGACCTGGACTTCTTCATTATTAATTCACAGCCTATGAACGTAGTTGCAATGGAGCCACACAAGCATTTACAAGGATTCAATATAGTCGATATACGAGTACATATCATTTTCATGCTGAAAATTTTATAAAAAAATAAAAGCGAGTTAAGGTCATATCTCACACAAATTTCTTGAAAAAAATCCTCAAAAGGATTCTCACTACAAATAAAGCTTTTGTGTTGCCATAACTCTCAAACAATAATTTCCCTTTTAAGTCTCATAAACTTTTCAATTTGATGAAAAATAAACGAAAACGACCTGGTTTGGCTTCGTTGTACATACATACGTTCGTACCAGTGAGAGTACAAGGACGTCATGTTCAGTGTTCAGTTTGGCTGTTTTTTCTTCCTAGCCCCAAGTTTTTTGCTCCCTCAACAGACGAAGCAAAATGCCTCTTTCCAGGTCAGTAAACAAGCTTTGAAAGAACATAAAGTGCTACTACCATTTTCCATTTTCTCCATTTTATTTGCCTTTATTTCTCCCTTGACCATGGCCATGTTGCGCAAGGATGAGTGGCCAAATGGTAACGACGAAGGATATTATTGTGGGAAAGTGTGAGAAGCAACTAAACCAAGTTATGAAGGTGCTTAAGACTGTTCGTTCGGTCGATCCAAGTTGATGGCGATCCTGGCTGGAGCCTGGTCCTGGCACATCTTCATATGAATTGCTAAAAAGATGGAAAAATCTGCAATGTTAACTAAACTGTAAACCATGGTCGAAAACGTTATGCCACCGGTTAAATGGGAAAGAATTGAAAGGATACGGAGAAAAAGTGCAATCGGGCCATGGTTTTGAAGATGGACAAACATTAAGTGAATTCAAAGTGATGTAAAATGTAGGCAAAGCATGCAACGTATTTCCGCTGTTTTAATTTGTTAATTTAACCATTCTGCTAGAGTAAGAAGGAGTTCTTGATTCAAAATGATTGTAATGCTCTTCGCTCTGGACTTGGAAGTTGTATCGTAGCGGGAATCGTATGGTTTCCCTGAAATTTTGCCGAAAAATTACTACAACCAAACAAGCCCCAGCCATGAATAACTCGTTGTTATGTGTGGCTCTGGGAAACCGTCAGAGCAGGAACAATCGCCAAATAACTGGAAAATTGCTAGCGCGGAAAAAGACGGCATACATGAATGTTTTCAGTAAGTGATGAAGGTATAATAAGGCAAAATTTGCTGAATCGCCTGTGGAAAATCACTCAACAGTGGAAAGTGTGAAAATACTTTTGGGCTAGATTGGATCTGTGTTGTTTTAAATGAAGGTAGAAAAATCGTTTTGTGTCAAACAATATTAACTTAAGATAATGGCACAATTATGTACATACCAATCTAGAGTCTCGCAAATTCCAAGATCCTTTTCTAATGATGTCACGTCTAGGCTTCCATTTTGATACTTTGGGACAAATATTCACAAAAATAGAATAAGACCACATATGAGCCATGAATTCTAATTTTAAGCCACGATGTCATTTCACTCGTATTCATGCTGCACATTTCCGCGTATTACTTTCGTATCAGCCATGCGGAAGGAAAGCTTCCGTTGCATAAAATCATGAAATTGTAATTTAATTGCATGGCAAAATGTATTAAATTAAATAAAGGACTTGGCAGGATTCAGTTGGAGATGGCAACCGCACTGGAAACAATTTTCGTTCAAGTCACAAGCATTCGTCGCTCATATTTTTTGATAACAGCCCAACATACGAATGTTGGTTATGATGCTAGTCCTGGGACGCTGGATTGCATTAATGTTTGGGAAAAGTAGTTGGAATCGTGCACTTGTAGATACTATTTAGTACTCTTGGTTGGCATCATTTTAATGAAATGAATTCAACATGGAACTGTAAATAGAAGTAATTGGAAATTTTTGGAGTTTTGTTTACAGAAAGAGAATATACTAGTTGAATATTAGTTCATTATGAGGATGTTTATATTTAGAACTATTGATTACACTGTTCAACAAATAAGAAAAAAATTGTTGGTGCCGAAATACCCTTAGTAGTTTTTATATATCCTGATTCAAAGCAGTACGTTTCATAACTGAACCGGCGGAAAACACATATAAAGCACTGTGATATTTTTTCCACGTGCCCATATTATTAAGGATATACAAGTATGATGACCAATTCTATAAGTGCGAAGATAACGTCATTCGTTCGTTTTGTTTGAGAGATTTCCCAAAGGAAATTTGAACCTACCTCTCATCGGTTAAAGAAGTGAAGTCTGGGAACGTGCCACCGGAGTATACCCACTAGGTCAACAAGTCCAGGAACCTTTATTCTACTCCGAAGTGACCACTAGCAGGCTTGCTAGTTCTGAGAGGAATTTCGGTCACAGGTCTACCGCGAGCAGACTAAGTCCAAAATACAAGAATCAACCACCAATTCAAATGCCTCATTTAAATCGCTTTGAACAACTTCCAACGACGCGACTTTACTTTACTTCAATTTCCTTTTTCTTTCGGTTCGTGAAGAAGAGCAACACGAAACATCCTCAACCAAAAACCATGCGTTTCCGACTATTCATCGATGTGGTGCTTGAAATAAACTACTCGAATTTAAAACCGAATCAGTGTACTGTAACAAACCAACCATTCGCGGATTATCTAAACCCTGCACCCTCGGCGGCATACTCACTTTTCACCTTCGTTTCCTTCTGAAAAAGAACGAGCACATATTGGAACGGGAAAATTCTGGTGTTGGTTAGCAATTCATATTTTTATATTTATTGAATTTCACTTATCTTAAAAAAATTATAACTATTATTGATAAAATGTACGCGAATATATAAACTTCATAGCATATGAATTATGGAAAACAAAAAAAAAACTGAGCTTCAATTTACTTAGTCCAAAGCATACTTAGTCCTTTTTTTTATGAAATTGAATTTTTATCGACGGTAAAAATGATATTATTAATCAAGTCAAGCATTAACACTAAAGCACAGTAATGAAAAAAATCAGTTATATGTAAGAATGAACAATGTGAAAGCTAAAGTATGATCAATCGAAATTGCACCAAAAAGAATCAAAGAAAAAGAATTCGAAATTTTTGTAAACCATGGTTCTAGCATTCTTTTCATCAAATTTGAAGATTTCATTGACAACGTCACTTGATTTATTTTAATTTATTTTTTTTTTTTCTGATCATTGATCCATGACTTTATTCTTCCTGTATATCAAATTACTAAGAGCTTAGTAAACTTAATACGAACTTTTAAATCTAGATTTCACGATATGTAATGCTTAGGATTAATGTATAAACAAGTTGAAGTAGCAGGAGGATGCTCCTGCCAGAAGGGTATTGTAAAACGATTAGTAAATCAAACAATATATTCTGCATATCTAAACTTGACTAATATACAGATTCCATAAATTGAGTTGGAAGAATTATTATGGTTATTATATTTTTATATTTGCTGCCATTTTGTTTCAAGTGTTTTGACCCCGTCGTTTAATTAGTCATGATAACAAATCAATATTACAAACCATTTCTAAAATTTTTATCAAAACTCCCACATATTGATAGTGGCTAGGTCCGTTGCAAACGTGTATCTCCCTAGTATCACGTGCTAATGTTGTTGTAATTGTTAAATATTCAATCGGCTTTAACTCAGCTGTTTATTGTTCGATTGTTGTGAAATTTTCAGAATACATACAATTGCTTTCAAAAAACTTAATTGTGGGTTTGATTTTATAGGCAAAAAAATAAAATTTATAAAATGTACTATTATTAACAAAGTTGATCGAACTTCGACTTCTGAGGTATTTGTTGCCCTTGTACTCCTAAAGTCACACATCTGTGATTTTTTTTAGATTTTTCGGGTGAAAGGTGCCCAATCGCGAGGGGGGGGACACTATATTTTCGTACATTTCCCTTTCCCCTGCACCCTTCAAAGCAAAATTTCTCAGTTTAAAACCTGTTTTGAAAAGTTCTCATCAAGACCTTTCATTTGATACCCATATTGCCTACATGCGATGAAACTTTTTTTTTCGGGGGCCACTCCCCTATGTGGGGAGACCCCCCTTGAACATCATATAATTTTTTTTTGTGATGAAATTTTGAAGAGGGCTTCACTTTGCACCTACTTACAAAATCGTATGTTTCTAGCTTATGTAGTTTGCGAGATAAAGTGGTGTGACACACGGACGGACGGACAGATAGGACGTGATTTTACTAGGGTATTGTAAAATGATTTTACAATACCCTTAAAAACGAAAATAAAATTGAGAGGCAATCTTCTGCAACAGACTTCAATGTAGTAAAAGGCTGAGAATAGATAAAGCAAAGACAGTATATACAGGGTGCGTACGGTATTTGAGGAAAACTTGAGAGTAAAATTAATTGGCTTGTATTTTTAACAAAATTTAATGAAATTTCAGAAATTTTTCATACAACGTTAAATTAATATATGGCTATAAAGTTATTCAATAAAATCGCCATTAGCAGCAATGACTTCTTCAATCCGGGTCCGGAAACGATTACATGCCCGAATCAAATGCTCCTTGGTCATATTGACCATAACGGCATTAATAGCAGTCTTCAGTGAAGAAGTGGTATTATGAGGACGCTTATTGGTCTCACGCTCAACTACGCCCTAGACGTAATAACCCAAAGGATTAGGTTCGGTGTTATGTGGTCATGAAAATTTTCGGCCATCCAATCTTGTGTCGCAATCGCTTTATGTGAAGGAGCAGAGTCTTGTTGAAAAATGTATGGTCTGCCTCCGCTTACATTTTCTATCCAGGGTTTCACTACCGTCATCAAAACCTCGATGTATGCTGCAGAGTTCACTCATGTCCTTGAGTAAAAAAGTGTGGTGGCATAACATGTCCTTCGTTGCTGACAACACCTAAAACCATAACAGTGGCTGCAAATTTTGTGTGCATAACAACAGGAACCTCCGTAGGATTTGAACACAGCCATCTGTCATTTCTACGATTGGTCTTTTGATCTTGGTCAAAATTTTTTTCGTCGGGAAAAAACCATAACATTTTGGGCGCCTCAGGGTGTTTGATTTTGTTAAAAAGACGTTTTGATCGGAGAACTCTTTATTCCCGTGTTCGTTCCGACATGAACTGGCCTCTGCACATCACGTAAGACTTATACCGAAGGTCTTCGTGGACAACTCTACGAATAGGCGCTCAGAAATATGAAGCTCACTCGCAAGGACCCTCATTGATTTTGAAGGGTCCTCGTCTATAATCGCTTGCACTTGCTTTAAAAATTCTGCAGATCGGACAGTGTCAGAACGTTGTTCGTGCTTTTTGCGTTTTGCAACCGATTCTGTATCGCCTCCTGATGCTTCCAATTCACGGCGAACCTTATGCACGAATGAACGGGCGCAATTAAGAAAATTAGAGATCTCTAAATCTGTATGGTTCGCACATATAGCGACGATGAAAGCATGTCTTTCATTTCTTGAGTGATATTGTAGTCTGCCATTTCTTATCTGAAAAGGCAAAAATATAAAAAAAAGTTGTAGTCATATTTATGCATGATGTTGTAGTCTGCAATTTCTTATCTGAAAAGGAAAAAAATAAAAAAAATTTGTACGTTGTAATTATTCTTATTCGTATTTATTCTTATTTATGTCAACTTTTTTTTTTCTAGGTCGAAGTCAAACGCGCTTTATTCAATGCCAATCGTTATAAATTTTGAAAGAATATAATTGTCCAGTCAAATAAGACTTTGAAGGTTATGAAAATCCCCAAAGAGCTAAAAATTGGTATGAGTGTTCAGAATACTATTATAAATGAATTGTCAAAAGTCCCCTTGTGGAAAATTTTTTTTAATGGTGAAAGTTTGCAAAAAAAGGTTTTTCGCGTTTTTCAGCTAAACCGTGAGTTTGACAGCAAAAATAGTTCGGACAAAAATTGTAGATCATCCGATTCTCTACAAAAAATGTTTCATAAGTATTGCCATTTCCATGATAAAGCGCTTGAAAGAATTGAAAAAAAATTTTTTATTCGTAATATGCACGTTAATGTACTTTCATACACATTTTTGAGCCGTTATACGAGCAAACATATAAGTCCCTATGTCTTATACATGCAAATTATCAAATTCTTAGAATATAAATGACCGTCAAAAACTCCGCCCCTTTTTTCATTTAGTCGCATTGGCCTTGAGTAACATCTGTCTTCTATTCAATTGTCAGCGTGGCGATGCTCGTATACCTGCTCCGTTTCAAAGGTCTCATACTCAACAAAATACTGTTAGTCGTAAGCATTCCTTCGTAGTGAGAACTCATGACTATCGCTTATATTTTGTAACAAAATTTGTGTATTTTACTGTTTTTAAAAAAAATGTCGCAATTCTGCTTTATTTGTAGTCAACCTTTGACTGAAAGTGGAACTGTTACTGTTGATCGCAGCATGAAAGCATTAATTAATGCAAGTATTGAAAGAGGTGATGAGTTTTTGGAGTACCTGAAAGACCAGACATCTGTAAAAATTCATGCGCAGTGTCGAAAAAACTACACTCGAAAACGTAGCATTGATGACGTGAAAAGACGGCGCCAAGAAGAAGAAGCTGGTTCATCAAAAATAAGTCCTCTTCGTACTAGACCACGAGTATGTGAAAATACATTTTGCTTCAATCAGTGTTGTTTATTTTGCGGCAATGAATTAAATGAAGAGTTGGAGAAGAAAAAAGTGCTGCAGTACCGACATAAGATTTTTAAAGTGACTACACTTTCGTTCAAAGACAGTATTCTAACTATAGCTAAAACTCATTGTAATGATGTAGCCAAAGCTGTTGCTGCTCGAATTGAATTTGAATATGATTTAATCGCTGCCGAGGTTAAGTATCATAACGATTGCTACAATTCTTTTCTGAAACCATCTATTCCGGGTATATTATCAAGTTCAAGTGTGGCTTGGTAATAAAATGGATCCAGAAGACTGGAGTTGGAAGTTAGTTGACAATGCATTGGAACCAATTCATACGTTACTCCCACATGCACCCGAAAAACTCCTTAACACCATCTTTTGCAATTGCAAACAAGGTTGCAATGCTAAATGCGGCTGTAAAAAGGTTGGATTGTTTTGTTCTTTAGTATGTACCAATTGTCAAGGACAGTCGTGCTCCGATGTTGAATCGATACTAGATGAGGATAATTACGATATCAGTGATGAGACATCTGATGCATCACTTTTAAACAAATATGTATCCAACAGGAAAACGAAGAAGAAGAAAGCGAAGACACCACACTAGAAGTTCAATTGGATTATTATGAATCCGACGAATAATTTTTCCAAATTATTTTTTCATTTATATATTACATAATTTAAACAGCTTTCATCATTTTCAATACTCAATTTGAATTCAATAGCATCACAATAGATCATGGAGTAAGCTACCGGGGAAACCACGTTAAAAAAAAGCGCCAAGCACACTACCTCATAGGTGGTGTAGAAACATGTGCATATTACGAATAAAATATTTTTTTCAATTCTTTCAACCGCTATATCATGGAAATGGCAATACTTATGAAAAAAAGTGTGCAAATATTTTACGTAGAGAATTGGATGATCTACAATTTTTGTCATCACTATTTTTGCTGTAAAAATCACTGTTAAGCTCAAAAACGCGAAAAAACTATTTTTGCAAACTGCCACCATCAATAAAATTTTTTGCACATGGGGGATCGATGGGGGTTTTTGACAATTCATTTATAATAGTATTCTGAACATTCTTACCAATTTTTAGCTCTATGGGAATTTTTGTAATCTTACTTCTATTCTAAGGACTAATTTGACTGGACTATAAAGCAAATTCCAAACAATAAAACAACGAAATCTAAATTATCTATAGCAAATTCAAATTAACAAAATTATTACATATTTTTTGGTTCAATTGGAAAAAAGAGGAAAAACCAACCAACACTATTCAAAAATTATTTATAATACTAACACAAAAGTGAACTTTTATCCTTTATCTAACATGCTAAACCCTAATTCTATACAAATTCAATAAAAAAAAATGATATCTTGTAATTAAATTTATCGCTGATTTTTAACATAAATAAACAAAACTAAATACAGCAATAATGAGATAAAAATAAAAACTAAGTAACGCAAAACACAAAAACAGAAAATAATCCCGAATAATTTAGACATTGTCACTCAGCCACCAATACCTGAAAAGCTCCATCTCAGCTCGAGCAGCCTCAATGCCTCTCGTAAATGCGTATCTCCATTGGAATAGTCGGCCTCGTGAACTCAAATTCGGAGGATATTTCATCTTCTTATCGGTGGCTGATTTATAAATGTGATATATGATTGGGACACCGTTAGAAGCAAAAATATATCGATTCATGTCCATATAAACGAACGCTTCTGGAGCAACAAAGCCAGTAACGAGGCACGTCTGTAGGCTGGAACGGCTGTGAAATTCAAGGGTTTTCACTCGCAGTTACAGATCTTGCAATCTGATTCCGACGAAGTCTCAGTGTGAAGATATTGACTCTTGTCACCTCGACAATTTGATAAATTTTTCTATTCGATATACATATAATGCTTCTAGTCCGTCTCAAGCTTTCTGTATAAACCAGTGCATGTACGCAGACATTTTTTTTGGAAAACTCTTAATATTTTCAAAATATTAGACTCTGATTCTACCAAATCTGACATCTACATGTCAAAACTGGTCAAACCAGGGTCTTGTAACAGGTAACATAAACCGTTTAATCAATGTTTCTGGAATGAAAGAGTCGCCGAAGGGCCATGACTACGTTTTGTGCTTCACTATGCATGATTTTGACATGTTCAGTATAGTACAGATACTGATTGAGATGAACACTGACGTATCAAACACAGGATTTATATGGAACCCGTTCTGAACTACCCTCACCAGCCATGATGTGGAAATCCTTCCAATTACGTTTCAGGTCTTGACTGACCCGCTGCAGCGTTGTCCGAAACAAAATCGTTACCCACTTCTGCACATTGATTTTCATTCGCCAGTTTTTAGTAGAGAGCTGCACATCATTAAAAATTTTTCGAAGACCTCTCTGAACTATCAAAGTTTTTCGGTCTGCGGAATAGATGATCAGATCATCAGCAAAAGGTACTAGTGATCGCATTTGTGAGATGTTAAAATCAAAGCAATTCAATAGCTTGCGAAAGAATATTAAGAAAAGCAGAGTTGCAGTAGCTGTTCTTTGCTGTACACTACTCAAAACCTTGAAGTCGTGCCTTGTCGGCTGATTACCATCAGTAACAACAAATTATATAACTTAATACATATTACACCTCATAACAACAAGGTGTCTGGGGTACCTGTCCTGAAGGAGTTTAATAATTGGTACCTCTAACCACACTGTAACGAAGGCTTTCTGCATATCAATGAGACACGCTCCATCACATTCTTTGTTGTTTAGTTTGCAACAGATGGCCGAGGTCACTTTCGTTATGGCATGTATAGTGAAATGCCTGGCACGAAAACCAAATTGGCAGTTCGGCGACAACTCATATTTCCCAATGTAGACGTTTAATGATTTGTTTAGTATCACTTCAAACACCTTGGTGATGTAAGACAGAAAGCTGATTGGGCGATATCTTTTAGGCCTCGAAGATTCTTTTCCTTTCTTCAAGATCGGAAATACTTTAGCCTTTTTCCACTCATTTGGGAGACATTAATTGCTCAACATGTTTTTGAACAATATGCAATAATTCCTAATAGCAACCTCAGGCAAATGTCGGAGGATTATATTTGTAATACCGTCAGTACCACATGATTTCTTGTTGTTAATCTTGCCAAATATGAAACACAAGTTTCGAAGCTGACAAAATAATCATCAGGCTTGATTTGAAGTCGGAAACTTTTGCTTCAATGACCTCTGACAACATTTAGTTCCCTATCTCAGGGTTTGGTAGATGAACCAATACTGCAGAAGCTGCAATGAACTGGACACATAAATCGTATGGATGAATAACTAATACCCAAAAAGGTATTCGTTGGGAGAACTGGAGCCCAGAGACCAGTGGGGAAACCGAGGAAACGCTGATCTGACTTTGCCGATGAAGACAGATGATTTCTGCTCGGATTCTGAAACTAGAAGACCCGGTCAATAGAGGCGCTGTTTGCGGGAAGCGAAGGCCTTAGAGGGGCTGTTGTGCTGCGAAGAAGAAAAAATGAAACAAATTATCACCAACTTCAAGCCCGCTAACGAAAGGCTCAGTGTGGTTCGTATCAAGGCCAAGCTCTTAAAT
The DNA here is from genome assembly GCA_963969285.1 of Odontomyia ornata. Lineage (NCBI taxonomy): Eukaryota > Metazoa > Arthropoda > Insecta > Diptera > Stratiomyidae > Odontomyia > Odontomyia ornata. Next base: position 449,844,815 of record OZ017738.1, read on the forward strand.
GCACAGCTGATTAACTATCATACGCCCACAGAAGACAATCAATGACAGATTTTACAACACTTTGGAAAGAAGTGTCGATGCATTACCGTCAAACGACATCAAAATTGTTTTAGGTGACTTCAATGTAAAAATCGGCTGAGAAATAGCATATAGAGGAACAACCGGGCGACACTGCCTAATAGACTTTGCTACTAGTACACACATACATGCCATCCACATGAACGCATCCACAAGAGAACATGGATATACCCAGACAATCGCACATTCAACCAGATTGACCATGTTCTTACACAAAAACGAGCGGCCATTAGGATTCTCGACACACCCTTGTATTGTAGTGCTATCTGTGATTCGGAGCACTAGCTTATTAGGGTTACGTGTTGATGCCGCATCTCCAAGAGCTTTAAACAAGGAACATCAGTTACTCCAAGATACCAGATACACTAACTAATGATAGCTCAGTAACGTCCAATACATATGAGCGTTGGAATATTGTATCAACATATCCCCGCAGGCAGGAGAAAGTAATGATGACATCAAAACCATGTGGAAGACAGTAAGATACGCATTAATAGAAACAGTCAAGAAAGTCTTGCAGGGAAACGATTAGAAGGTGCACAAAGAACACATCTAGTGACCAACTTGGGGGCAAGGAGAACAATATAAAACCTTTCGACGTCAAGCGTAAAAATATGTGCCAAAGAAAGAAACAATTGACCATCAACACATCCAAAAGATAAACCTACTACCTTACGTGAGTTCAGGTAGGCATATGCCTCTACTCAACAGCTAAGAGACGGCTTCAATCTACAAACAAGTCTTTGCAAAAGCGCTGAGGAGCAAGTATAAGTCAACCTGTCGAAATTAAACACAGATGGCTGCAATACTTTCAGAAGCAATCCACAGCGTTTCCAACAACAACTGGAGCTGTGAACATTCCAGAAGAAAGTCTCAGTCTCATCACTAATCTACAAACAAGTCTTTCCAAAAGCGCTAAGGAGCAATCATAAGCAAACCTGTCGAAATTAAACACAGATGGCTGCAATATTTTCAAAAGCAATCCACAGCGTTTCCAACAACAACTGGACCAGTGAACATTCCAGAAGAAAGTTTCAGTCTCATCACTAATCAGAGAAGAAGTACAGGCAACAGTATGAGACCTCAGGAAAGTTCCATGGAATTAATTGTGAAGTCAATAAATTTTTATATTATAAAAGTCACACTTGTTACAATCTTTGTAAAACAAAAGAAATCATTCTTAAAAACAACAATAAGATGTATCTTGTAGTTGAGAAGTATAATTTTAATTATTCTGAACATTCACTTTCATTTGAACTTTTAAATACTCTTTCTATTTTATCTTTATACTGCAATCAAATAAATTCATTGACTTTTATGCATAACTCAAAGGCGGAGGGCGCAAACTTATTTTCAACAGTTTCTAAGCTACTTTTTCAACTTGAGACAAATGACGGTTTTATACAAAAAAAAAAATTATTTAATGTTTTTAATAAAACGATTTTCCTTTTACTTTATTTCATACCACTTCTTTTGAAATAAATGAATAATTTCTTTAACTTATTGTAAATAAGACTCTTTTTATCAAAACATCATATTTCCTTTGGATCAAACAAATGTTTACCCAGATCAAAAAAATTGATAATTTGATTTGAGAACTGTTTTTAACGTCATTTGCATCACCGTCAAACAATGGGCTATCAATTATTCTACATCTAACATTCGTTGCAAACAGACGTATTTTGAATTCGCTCCTGTTAACGTTTCAAAAATTAAATTAATTTTTTAAAACGTCAGTCCAAAGTGAATTTTGGTTTTAATTGAGAAAAGCTAATATCGTCAAAGCAATCAACCTGAGGGATCATATCGAATATTATTTTACTTCGATAAATCAAGAAAAGCAAATAATCCAAAGACTGCTGGTAAGGAGAAGCCTGATGGTTTCCCACCGTTGAGGAATCCCGGGAAGACAAACAATTGAAAACGAAAAAGAAGTGATTCAACTTGACATGAAAATCAAAAACTAAGACTATGACTACAATCCCTCGAAAATCTGTTCAAGAGATAAGGAAACTAAGGTGAAGAAAACTGTAAAACAAGCTATTCCAGAAGAAATCCTAAGTACTGGATGCACTAATGACAGCCAAAACTAATATACAGCACTAGATGGAATACAAGAGGAAATGGACGTTGAAGATAATTCTAATCAAGATAACGATGTGAATTTTATTCAGTACTTTAAACATAAAAATAAGGAGAAGAAACTAACCAACGATACTGCTGGTTCCTCTCAAAAAGCTTCCAAAAAGGCAGGAAAAGTTCTGCCAATTAACGTTTTGGGTCAAAGTGAAAAATATATGGTTCGGGTAGCTTCATCTGTTCGTACTTCAGGAGTGAATTCAGCAATCAATTGGCGGAAAAACTGAGGGGTACTAGCCCACAGAACCCAGATGGCACTTTTGCGAAAGTGAAGAGTTTATTCTATAAGAAGTCCCGAATGAAGGTACCAAATCATAGAGTCGCCAGTGATGGAATAAATCTTCTCGATAGGGCTGGTATCGAAAATGGTAGCACGACTCCAGATAGAAATGAATTATATATGATGGATTAGAGAAACTTGCCCTGATTGGAACTCATTTTGAGTTGATTCATCTACCAAGCCCTGAGAAAGGGAATCAAATTTTTATGAGGTCGTTGAAGCAAAAGTTTACGACTTCAAATCACGCCTAAACGGCAAATAAATTCTGGAGTTCAATAAAACATTAACATCAGACCTCATACCAAATTTGTATTTTATTGATTATTTTGTTACTTATTAAGACATGTGTTTTACATTTGGCAGGATAAAAAAACAAGTAATCATATGGTACTGACGGTATTCCAAATAAAGTTCTTCGACATTTGCCTGAGGTTGTCATTAGGTAGCTATTGCCCAATCAGTTTGCTGCCTAACATAATTAATGTGTTTGAAGTGATACTAAACAATGCATTAAATGCCTAAATTGAGAAAAGTGAATTGATGCCAAACCGCCAATTTGGTTTTCGTGCCAGGCATTGGACGATATAAATATGCGAAAACGAAACTAACCGCAGACATCTGTTGGAAACTTAAATGAAAGAGAATGTATTGAAACGTGTCTCATTGATATGGAGAAAGCATTCGATACAGTGTGGTTAGATGGACTAACTTTTAAACTCCTTCAGGACAAGTCCTCTGGGCACCTTGTCTCCATGATGTGCAATATGTTATAGGGGAAATCATTTGTTATAACTGATAAAAATCCGACAACAATGTGAAGCGTCAATGTTTTGAACGGTCTACAGTAGAGAACAGTTATTGCACCTCCAGTTTTCTCAATACTCATTGGCAAACAATTCAATCGTGGGTAGCGTTTGCTGATGATCTGATCATCTATACGATAGACCAAATAGTTGTCATGGTTCAGAGCAACCTTCGAAAAATGTTTAATGATGTGCAGCTCTACACTGACAATTGGCGAATGAAAATCAATGCGCAGAAGTGCGAAACAATTTTTTCCGGACAACGCTGCAGGGGTTTAGTTAAGACCTGAAATTAAATTAGAACAATTTCCACATCATGGCTGGTGAGGGTAGTCTAGAACGGGTTCCACATGAATCCAGTGCTCGATTCCTCAGTGTTTATCTCGATCAGTATCTGTACTATACTGAACATGCCCAAGTCATGCTCAGTAAAGCACAAAAAGTAGTCAAGACCCCTTGAGACTCTTTCATTCCAGACAGATTGGTCAAAAGTTAGAAGTAATCTGTTACAAGACCCTGGTTAGACCAGTTTTGACATATGGATTTCCGATCTAGTACAACCAGAGTGCTAGTAGTATGGAAAAATTAAGAGTTTTCGAAAGGAAATGTCTTCGTGCATGTACTGGTTTGTACAGATAGCCTGAGATGGATTAAAACATTATATATCGAATAGAAGAATTTATCAAACTGCTGCAGTGACGAGAGTCGATGTCTTCATATTGAAACTTGTTCCGAACCATATCGCAAAATCTGTGACTGTGACTGAAAACCCTTGGATTTCACAGCCGTTCCACCCTACAGACGGGTATATTGCGACTCGCCTCACTACTGGCTTCGTTCCTCCAGAAGCATTCGTGTATTTGGACATAAATCGATATATTTTTGATTCTGACGGCGTCCCAGTCATATATCATATAAGAATATCGACGGGCCACCGATAAGAAGATAAAATATCCTCCGAATTTGAGTTCACGAGACCAACAACTCCAATGGAGATACTCATTTGCTAGATTCGTTGAAGCTGATCGAATTGAGATGGCGCAATCCAGGTATTGGTGGCTGAATGGCAATGTCTAAATTATTGGTGTTTATTTCCAGTTTTTGTGTTTTTCGTTACTTAGTTTTTGAGTTTCAGTTCATTATTGCTACATTTAGTGTTGTTGTTTATTTGTGTTAAAAATTAGGGATAAGTTAGTTATACGTTATGTTAATTATATTAGGTTAGAGATAAAATTAAACGCGTAGGTTAGGAAGATTGTGATTGAATTTTTTAGTATAAGATAAAGTTTTTGATTGAATTTGATTAGAACTAAGTTACAACATATTAGGTGTAGGATCAAAGTTCACTGTTGTGTTTAAATTATATTTTTAATATAGTGTTGGTTGGTATGTAATAATCTTAATTAATTGAATTTGCTTTAGTTTTTTCCTAAAATGTGCTTAATGATAACGTATAAATTTAGGGAGCCGTTTGGGCCATTAAGTTTTTGAATTGTTATTGTTTGGAATTTGCTTTATATTCTTTGAAAACTTATAACGGTTAGTATTGAATAAAACGTTATTGACTTTGACGATATGGGCTATAAATTGGAAAGAATTTTCTTGGATTTGAGTTTGCGCCATAAAAAATCTTTTCAGTTTTTTTTTGGCGCAAATTCAAACCCGCAATTCTTTCGAAATGAACGATTTTTAGTTGATATGGTTATATTTTTTTCTCAGTGTTGAAATTTGTACATTCTAGTCTCGATTTAATATCATTGCCTCCGTAATTTTTAATAATTGAATAATCTGATAGAAATCACTCAAAATATAGCTTTGGCAAAGCTTCGTTTATGTCAATTTATCTGCTAAATTATTAAAAGACAAACATTTATCGTTTTCCTCTAATAATTAGCTTTCTGCCCAAGCTCCAATGCTTCATAATCCATAAAAATTCATTCATAAATGATTTGCAATTTACTTTCAAAATATAGGCGATATTTCAACTTGGATAAGTATCTCTTAAATTTGCGATAAGAATGAAAGGTCTACCGCAATATCACAGGCACGTGATATGACCTAGCTGTATCCAAACAAAATCCGACCAACCATAGACGCCATTGATTGCAATATTCTGAAAAAATATCTGTCTTTCTATCGACCGATAATGATCCTTTTCACGCAACACTGACTATTGTATCTATTCGTTAGTACGCAGAGATGAATTCCAACTTTTATTATTGGTAGCAGCATCCTCAACGCAAGCTTCTCATTCGCATTTCATTTCTTGTGTGTAATAAATAGTGACGTTTTTATGTTCGATTACGCCGACACTTTTGTATTTGGTCACACTCAAAGCTATTTTCTTTCACCTCTCCTCTCCACATGTTCAAATATTCGGGAATTTTCCCTGGAATAAGGACTCATGCTTATCTATTGCGAGCCTGGATTATTCTCTGCTTGCTATTGTTACTCCTTCTTAGATGTGTGATAAAAATATAGTCATGAAAATGGTGCAGATATCTTTTATCCGAATTATATTCTCATGTGTTATAAGAAGACACTCTTATGTGTGTGCAGATAGAGGACTTCGTTCTCTGTGTCCAACGATATTACGGCGAAACCATGACGGGACAAACATTTTGTTCCTATCTTACGTTCACGAGAAATTCACGGCTGAATGATAATAATTTGTTCGGGCGATAGGAGCGTTTCGTTAAGGCGAAGAAATTTCTACTGAATCTTTAAGATTTTCATTCTAAGGTTCTTTAAATTGTTTGAGATACATTGCTCTGTTTTATCATTTTCTTACAAAATGAGCATTTGGACGTGGACTCACTTTCAATGTTATTCCAGACCTACGCCAAACATAATTCTTTACTAACAACAAACTTTCATCACACAAAAACCTATAGAAAATGTCTAAAGAATGATTCTTAAAAATATGGCCTGAAGCATGGAGTAAGGTCCTTGGATACCTCCTCATACCATTTTCATAATGTAGAAAAGCTTTTTCACATTTCACACAATAGCCAACCAACCATTGATGAAGATGCCTCCAATCTGCCTTATTCTTTCGTTGGACCAAAAGATGTTCGGTGTCGCACCATCATCATTGTCCTTGCTGTTGAAGTATCTGGAAGTTCTTCCTTTTCTATGTATACAAGTCGCAACTTCTACGAATAGCAAATTGGCCAGTTGTCGTGATACTCGTTAAACCATAATTTGCTCCCTTTGCAAAAAGCATATCCTGTTCTCGGTCGTGTACATAGCCTGCCGAACTTCAATGACACTGTGGAAAGGACATAAGTATGACGGTCAGGAAGTAATCGGAATGGGATCATTTACCATGATTTTCAGTACTTGGCTCAGGGTATCTATATTTTTGGGTAACATAGATTCCGTCTTACTGTACGATAGACGAGATAATTAATTTCGTAAAAAAGATTTTTACGCTTCGTATGGTGGAGTGCGTGGTTCCTGAAATTCCCTAGGGGTAAATGTGGAATGAATGAGAAGTCGGTAAGACATTATTATGTTGAGATCGTTGTGATTTCAAGTTAATTATTGTATGCTTGTGTTGAAGTGTAGCAGATTTTGTTGAGTTCAGAACGAGCAATAATCACTGATGAGTGAGATTGTGATAATTCAAGTTAATTGTTATTTTAATGGCATAAGCAAATAATACCTATATATGGGATGGAAGGTCATGCATATTCATTTGTTTCTATATCTTTGGACTTCAAACATAGTTTAAAGGGGTCCTCTAGTTTCTCCGCTATTTATTTATGGCTTTTTCAATAATTTTTTACGGGCAAACCATTGAAATAATCAACCTCATTGTTTTTGCATAATCTTTATTAACATTTAAATAAGCTTTCCAAATTTTTTGAAGTCAAAATATATAATTGAATAAAAGTTAAAGTGGCCGACAGGAAGACATCAAGTAAAAGGGATGCTTGACGGTGGCCAAGATTGCGGCTGTTCTGCTTATCTGAAATCATAAACCAAACGGCATTATAATCTTCATATTTCAGACTAGCGATTGAACTAGAGTGAAATCTAAATTACAAAAATTGACTTTTTTATACATTTTTGAAAATTACATTATAATTTTTACTTATTTTTTCTTAAGTTTTTCGCTCGTAGAAAAAAATATATCGACCCAATCATGGTAATCCTTGTTCAATTGCTGGGTTATAACATATTAAAAATTATGTATGAATTTGAACAAATTCGATGCAGTTTTTTCTTAAATATCGTGGTCACCGTTTCGAGAAAATCGGGTTTGAAAATTCGCGCATGTGATTTATACTAAAAATTTCATCTCACCGTCAATCTGCTATGCCTGGACCATACAATAGGCCTTCTTCTTCTTCTTGGAGGTCACGCAGAGCTGCACCGTCTTCCCTTTTCGCGAGTCGGGCCTGTTTTACAACATCACTCGTGCGCCTTTCTGAACGGTTGATCCGAGAGCTATCGCGTTGTTGAACATACCCTGTAGCTTGTGGGCCGATTTTCACTCCCAAGGTTTCCAAGGTCTTCAGGATAGATTTGAATCCTTCGTTGAAGATTATGACAGCGAGAAACGTGGCGGTTTCAACCACTTTTGACCCAGAATGGAGGTGCTTCGGAGCAAAAGTCCAGATTAACGAATAGGGCGACTCGTTATTATTTCGAGTTTCCGCTCCCAGGCATCTGCTTAACAATTCTTCTTTGAATAAATCCTCATAAATTGGCTTTACAACATTTTAAACTGCTTCAGAAAGAGGTGGTTTATTTTGTTTGAATTGCTCAGCCTCCCCAAGAAACTCAGCTCTGCGCCATTCACACCAACTAGATTCACATCCAGGACAATTATGATGCTGTGGATTGCTGTCTGTGAAAATGTTTTGAAAGAATGTTGCCCAAATTTGCTTCCTCGATAGAATCTGGATGTCTCCGAATAGCTTATCCATAATACGTTGTCATCTCACCAATCAATGTATTAGTGAGTTTTCTTGCACCTTTCCCACCAATGCCTTTATTAGATTTTTTTTTGCATTTCGGAGCCGAGTCCCTATCCTCTTTTCAACGTGTCCAACACACTATTTTTTGCAACAACATCTTCTCCATATGGTTCTGCCTTCAAAATACCGTTGAATGTCTTGCTGTCACCATCTCCTTTGTATGTCGTTTATTGAACTTGATGTTTATCTACTGAACGAGAAAACATTTTCACAACTGCATCTATTTTCATCTTCCCAGAACTTCCAGTGTGATTTCGAGTACAATTTTCTTCATGATCAGCGAACCATCCTGCATATCTAACTGGATCACTATTTTTTTTAAATTTCCACAAATTGCAACCAGCACAAAAACTACTCATTACACACGCATCAACCACTTTGCTGGTGTACTTGGTAATCAAAGTTGAAACTCCGAATAAAGGTGAAAATCCTCTTTTTTTCCATGTGTCATCTCCAGATACGTTGAATTCATTTTCTGTTTTTCCTTGTTCTTGAGGGACATCCTTTTCCTCATTAACTGCAGTAGACAACACTGCATCAAAAACGGCCAAAGAAGCTGAGTGAATATTTTCTAATATGGAATAGTACTTGTTCAAAGCAAAACCTTGTCCCATATCCATCAGTCCACAGAAAATTCAATAGCCTTCATAAACGACTCCCAACAAACGCATCACGAAAACTAAGCGATGATTCATTTTGTAGGCTTTACCGATTTTTGGGCATGAATCTATTTCTTTTTCTTTATCACACTTGCACGCCATAGAAATTTTAGAGCCCAATCTTCGTTTATCACGTCGATGGAACATCACCGTACTTTTGCACTCTTTACAAATAACAGCCGAAGAAATGGTTGAAAATACACTCACAAAACTCAAAATATAATACAAAACAGTCCGTTCAACGTTCACTTCTAAATTTTTATTTTGACGAAGTTTCTTCGCTGACGCCAATGTAAATGCCTTGTCTTAGTAGTAGTACGCTTCCCAACTGCCACACCGATGCTTAACGGCGTCTTAGGGTGCTTACACAAAGAGTCAGGTTTTTGGTGCGGACAAGTCTGTTCAGGTAGCAGTTCGATTTAGCGATAACAATACAATGGCCAGCACCGCTCGGCTTTCGGACAAACCCGGTGCGCGTTCCAGGACCGTAACTTGTGAACCACTTCGAAAATTGAAGAATCCTTTGGCATAAATTTTCTACATATGTTATAAATGTGATTTATGAAAAAAATCCATTTTTTCGACCCGAGAAACAAGAGGACCCCTTAAGCATTTCTAACAAAAATACTGAAATATAGGGCTATCCATTTTACGCTTGGGAAAGTAAAGCTAAAGAAAACACATAAAATATTCAGATCGAAACAAAATTTTTTATTCAATATAAAGATACGCCATTATATGTTAAACACAACATCATTCAAATGTCCTCCATGGGATCTCTTACAGGCCTCAATCCTTTTGAGGCAATTTTCAATGACTTTTCGGCACATTTCCGGCAATATCCCGGCCATAACTTCACGAATATTGGTTTTCAATTGCTCAAGATTTGGAGGATTGTTTGCGTAAACACGATCTTTCGCATTGGCCCATAAAAAGAAATCACATGAGATTCACCAACAAAATTCATCCAGTTTTATATGAATACCAGATTGATGGATCGGTGCTTGCACTTGTGGACAAATTTAGAGATTTGGGAGTAGTATTTGACCCAGGTTAGAAATTTAACATCCATGTTTCATGCATAACCACTAGAGCTTCACGTGTCGATGGTTTTATTTTACGATCCTCTTGCAAGTCTTTTAGTATTTCAACCAGCGTCCATCTATTTTTACTTCTAGCCCGATCAATCCTTGAGTATGCCTTCCCAGTATGGTCGCCTCACTATACCAATCTATCGGATGCTGTTGAAACTGTACAGCGTAAGTACACACAATCTCTATTCTACAAATATAACCTCACTTACAGCTCCTACGTTGAGCGCTTACAGATCGTAAGCATTCCATTACTCAAAAATAGGAGAGAATTCTTAGACCTGTTCTGCTTATTGAAATTTTCACGGTATTCTTTCATCCAACCTTCGTGAAAGGTTTTATATACGTCCCACCTCAAGAACGCGTTCAACTGACATATTCTTTATGCCCTTTGCTCGTTTCGACATTTATTTTTATTCATTTTCAGTTCGGTACTCTTTCATCCTACCTTCGTGAAAGGTTTGATATACGTCCCACTTCAAGAACGCCTTCAACTGACATATTCTTTGTGCCCTTTGCTAGGACCGATATTTATTTTTATTCATTTTCAGTTCGCGTATCACTTCGTTACAATGAGCTCCAGCTGGGTCCTCTGCCACATTCCTTAAACGCTATTAAAAGCATATTGCATAATATTCTGCTTAGCTTCCAATAGTTTATTAGTATTTTATATTCTTGTTCTTTTTTCTTAATATAGCTTTGTTTATTCGCATGCGTTATACTATATTTCATTACATATTTTGTATATGGGTTCACGGATCTGTAAAAAAGTGAAAATAAATAAATAAATAACTCACTCAATCTCGAAATTACGCGTCCTGGAAATTTCTCTTGCAAAAGTGTTCGATTAGCCTGTGTTGTGTGGCTTGTGGCTCCATCTTGTTGGAACCACATACTCTCCAGATCATAATCTTCAATTTCTCTCCAAAAATAATCGATTAACATCCGTCCATAGCGGTCAGAATTGACTGTAATGGCTCTTTCTTGATCGTTTTCAAAAAAATACGGGCCAATAACACCACCAGACCATAATGTACACCAAACGATCACTTTTGCCGGATGCAAAGGCCTCTGTGTGATCACCTGAGGATTTTGAGAGCCCCATATGCGGCAATTCTGTTTATTTACGTAATCACTGAGCGAAAAATGAGCCTCATCACTAACGAAAATTTTGTTCGAAAAATCGTTATCAATGGCTTGTTGTTCAATCACCCAATTCGCATTCATTCTGCGTTGTGTATGGTCTTGAGGTTTAAGTTCTTGAGTGAGTTAGATTTTGTATGGATGGACACGCAAATCCAAATGCAGAATCTGCCACAATGAGCCGTAAGACAAGCCCAAATGTTGAGCACGTCGAGGAATCGACAAATTCGGGTCTTCCTCCACACTTTGAGCAACGACAGCGATATTTTCAGCAAAACGAATGTTGCTATGATGCACAGCCCTTGCAATATAAATAACTGATCCAATCTCTTCAAATTTTCCCACTGTGTTCGAAATTGTTTGCTGTGTAGATCCATTATGTCGACCGTAATCGGCTCGTAAAGCCCTAAATGCTGATACAGCAGAATCACCAATTTTATTATAAAATTTAATAATTTTAACGCGTTTTTCGACTGTTAAACGATCCGTATTTCTAAATGGCAAATCTTCAGCTATAAAAAACACGCTTTGGATGACATTTAATTTTGACTGATGTCAAATGGCAGGGTTATACTTTTCTACCACGAAATGGATAACCCTGTATTTTAATTTCGTAGAACTTGCTTCCGATAAATGAATGCCAAATGATAAAAATAGTGAAACATGAATCAATTCAAGTGGTAACAGGGCCTGAAAATATGCATTACCTCTTTCTTGGTAACTTGATGTGAAGGAGCAGTTTCAAATTACAAAAAATAATGAGAATCTCCAGGTCAAAATATTCAGGTTACCCATTTGCTTTTCTTTTATATTGGTTAATATGCAGTTACCAATCGCAACATCAAATTGAAATCGATGATGTCGTTTTCCTTTAATTCTATTATTCGATGGTTTGTAAAGGCTGCTAAAATAGTCAAAAGGTGATTTGTTATTAATTATATTCTTAAATGTACAGGGTGGCGCAAAGGTTTCTAGCCAACGTATTTCTTGAATGAAATTTGAAAGAAAAGAGATTGGCTTAATATTATAATTTCATTATAAACTACACACATCAGGTAATCTAATAAATAATTAGCATGAAGTATGCCCTCTTTCGATTCTTAATACTCTAAAAGTCGTTTTATTTCACATAAATTTTTGGGTAGTCTGCAGAAATTGGGTCCCACTCAACTTGTACACGTCGAGTCAACTCCTATCTATTTTCGATCTGGGATCTACAAAGAGATTTTCCTTTAATTTGGGTCACACATTTTCGATGGGGATTAAATCAGGGAATTACCAGGCCAATCAATCCCCACTTTAGAAAAATGATCATAAATCGTCTCATAAGTTTTCCCAGCAGTATACGCCGTGGTGCCGTCTTGCATCAAAGTCACTTCCTTTGCGTCCCTGAATTGTTGGCGATTTGTGAGAAACTGCAAAAAATCAGGGAGAATCGTTATTATTTTGTGCAAATGCTTACTCCGCTAGCTACCATGATTTTTAAGTCACACTTCGGAGTCTGCATTACGAGAATATTTACGGGATTGATGGACTGAAAGTGGTCATTAAAATAAATGGTGTGCATAGATGCTGGGATTACGGTGAGTAAGGGCATCTGCAAAGAGACTCAAGAAGCTAAGAAAGCCTAAGCGAAGAAAGCCGAGCTATTGTCTTGGGTGGAGGAGACCCAGAGCGAGTCAGGAGCCCAGAATGGAAGCTTTTCAAACTAAGGGGGCCAACTTTGTGGGGCAAAGGTTAGCTAAGAGGATCGACGTCCCCAACACCACCATCACAGCGTCAAAACTACCTCGGGGAGAAGCAGATTTACGCCTTCCGGGTCAAGTTGACGGAGAACATTGCACCATAACAATCGACACTGGTGCAACCCGATCGCTTATCTGACCAGACCTAGTGAGGCAACAACTACTTCACAAGTGCAGAATTTTTTCAAAATGGACAGCTACGGGAGAAACTGCACCTGTTCATGGACAGACCAACCTTCAGATACAGTTGGGAGACCTTGCGTTCCGACATAATTTTCTCGCAATGGATTCTCTGCGACCACATGGAATCACGTTGGATTTGAGCAAATGGGTATTGAAATGGCAGAACCTCAAAGTATTGACGGAGGATCCCAGCATCCAAATTCCCAAAATGGATGTGGTAGTATGTACTGACACTGATGTACCGAATTCTTCCAAAAGCATTGTATGGGCCACGCTTGATGGTGATTCTGGAGACCACCGATCTTATCTGACAGAGCCAATGAAGACGTCCACATTGCGCAGTTTGATTGTAGCAGGAAGCCTTGTAGGATCTATAAGGAACGGATATATGCCGGTTAGAGTCCTTAACACCGCAAACTCAACCACGAGCGTCAAAGCGGCAGAAGTCATCGGCAACTGCCAGCTCGTTTCCACCATCATCTCTTTAGAAGCTACTCACAACCATCATTGCAAAAGGAGGCAAGACACAGACAAAGCCTGAGAATCCACGTCTGCAATATTGAAGCAGGTCAAATTGCCAGCGCAGCTATTCCAGCAAGCCTCTGATCTGGTCACCAAGTACAGTGAAATCTTTTCAACAAGCCCGGATGACCAAGGCCGAACGAGTATGGTAACTCGCGTCATAGATACACAGGGAGCCTAGCCGATCCGACAAGCACCGAGACGTCTTCCTATAGCCAAACAAGGAGAAGTGAGCGCACTGATCTCGGACATGGAAAAACAAGGTGTTATTGAACCTTCTGTCAGTTCATGGACCAAGCCAGTAGTTCTAGTAAAGAAAAAGGATGGTAGCACTCGTTTTTGTGTCGACTGTAGGCAACTTAATGACGTCGCTAAGAAAGAAAGTTACCCGCTCCCACGCATCGACGACATCATGGACACTTTAGCCGACGCAAAATGGTTTTCTACACTCGATCTCAAGAATGGCTACTGGCAGGTAGAAATCGACCAGATGGACCGAGAGATGACTGCATTTTCAGTTGGAACTGGATTGTGGCAATTCGTTGTGATGCTGTTTGGGCTTTGTAATGCTCCAGCCACCTTCAAATTCCTGATGAAATACGTGCTACGAGGTCTAACCTGGAAGGCCTGCTTAGTGTACCTAGATGCCGTCATTGATATAGGGAGAACGTTCGAAGAGCATGTGCGGAACTTAAAAAAAGCTACCTCCAAATTGTGACTTTCTCCAAATTGTGAAACTTAGTCCTGACAAGTGTACCCTTTTCGCAGCTGAAGTGAAATATCTGGGGCACGTTGTATCAGGAAAAGGGGTCAAAACAGACCCTGAAAAAATTGAAGCCGTGAAAAGCTGGCCAACACCAAACAACAAGCGCCAACTACGAAGTTTTCTGGATCTGGAGATCTACTATCGAAGATTCGTCAAAGACTTTGCCAAAATGGCTAAGTCTCTCCATCAGCTATCCAAGAAAAATCGTCCGTATCTGGAATGAACAATGCCAGGTAGCCTTTGAGATCTTGAAGTAAAAGCTGTGTGAATCACCCGTGCTGGCATATCCGAAACCCGGAACAATGTTTGTAGTTGACACCGATTCAAGCAATGCCGGTATTGGAGCTGTACTCTCCCAGCAGATCGATGGCCAAGAAAGAGTCCTCTCGTATTACAATCGAGTTCTCTCAAAAAGTGAGAGGAACTACTGCGTGACCAGGAAGGAGCTATTGGATGTAATAGAGGCCACCAAGCAGTTCACAAGTACCTATATGGCCAGAAATTTGTTCCTCGAACGGACTATACAAAGCTCAGATGGCTATTTAACTTCAAAAACCCCGAGGGACAAGTTGCGTGATGGATCGAAAGATTGCAGTCCTACGACTACGAAATTGTTCATCGGAAGGGTGGAGTTCATGGATATGCTGACCCCCTTTCTCGTTGTCCATGTCCAGCTAACTGCGAAAATTTCCAGCGGATTGAGAAAAAGCTGCCGACTGTTGATATGCAAGTGATAACGGCCGATTTCGATGAAAGTTGGTCATTGGAGGAGATTTGAAATGCCCAGTTAGCCAATAAAGACATCGGACTATTACTCGTAGGGAGGGAAACAACTCGGCGACCTTAGTGGAAGGATGTTTTGATGCATGGTGCCAACCTGAAAAGTTATTGGGCAAAATGGAACTCCCTTCAGGTGGAGAGTGGCGTACTCAGGCGGAAATAGGAAACGGCGGATTGCAACTCCTATAGGATGCAAACTATACTTCCCAAAAGCCGAATCCACAATGTGGTTAAGGAAATGCACGAAGAATCCTCGGGAGGCCACCTTGGTGTGAACAAGATCTTGGGGAAATTGCGGGAAAGGTTCTACTGTCCCCACGCTCGAGAAGACCTATAGGACTGGTGTCGGCGATGCATAGTTTGTGCTTCGGTCAAAGGTCCAAAGCGACAACTGAGAGGACAAATGCAAATCTACAGCGCGAGTGCACCATTTGAAAGGATTGCTGTTGACATCGCAGGAACCTTTCCTCAATCCGAACGGGGAAATCTATACACGCTGATTAAGGCCGATTATTTCAGTAAGCGGCCCAAATCCACCCCATTCACAACCAGGGAGCAACGAGTGTAGCCGAACAGCTAGTGTTAAATTAGGTCAGTAGGTACGGCGTACCTTGTGAACTACATTCGGATGAATGCTGAAACTTTGAGTCACTGGTTTTTGGCAAAATGTGCAAGCTGCTGGGAATACGAAAAACAAGAACAACATCGCTGCATCCCCAATCCGATGGAATGGTTGAACTTTTCAATGGCACACTCTATAAATACCTGGCCAAGATGGTTGACGGAAACCAAAGGGACTGGGACTGAAATATCCCACTATTTTTGGTAATGTACAGAGCTGCCGCACATGCATCGACACGTCAAGCCCCAGCCAAAGTCATTTTTGGAAAGACTATTCGTCTGTCAGCATATATAAAGTTTGGAACACCCCCTGAGAAACCCCAAACGATCTCGGAGTACGCAAGTGAGCTAAGGTAACGGTTGAACCAGATACATCGGACAGTGCGAAAACACCTCGAACCAGCTACTGATCACATGAAGACCAGGTATGATCTAAAGGCAAATTCTACTGGCCTCCGGCAGGATGACTTGGTATGGCTATATAACCCACAACGGCGGAAGGGTACGTTTTCAAAGTAGCAGCATAATTGGGAGGGATCATACCGAGTTACAAGGCGAATCAACGACCTCGTATATCGAACACAGGAATACCGTAAGCCGAGAGCCAAAATGAAAATCGTGCACCTGGACCACCTTGCCCCATATTACACCCAGGGGGACTTGACTACAACTGACGACACATCTTTTCGGGGCGAAAAGAACTGACGTGGGGGCAGTGTTACATGTGCAAATACTTCCGCGAGCTACTGTTGTAATTGTTTTCGCAACTTTTAAGAACATCATAATCAATACCCGAATGTACTCGAAAGCACAAGAACCCACCAAGCATGACCAATATATGAAAGTGATGTCACTGCAGCCATTCGGGATTGCTCGAATATTCCAGGTAGTTCGCCAATGTACGAGAAATGGATTGAATGACTAGAGACTCTATATAAAGCCAAGCTGAATGAATGGGGGGAGAAAGTAAAACCGCAATAGTAAAACTGCGATAATTATGGAGCGCGAATTAGAGGCGATATTGATTGATTGTGAAGTGATTTTAGTAATAGACAGCTGGAATTAAAAATTTATAGACAGGTGGAAAGTAAAATTAGTTAAATAGTTAAATTAAAGATTGTGTATTTTTAGTAAATAAACTCTTTTCACTTAATTTATATATATATATATATATATATATATATATATATATATATATATATATATATATATATGTATATATATATATGTATATAACTATATATATATATATAAACATATATACATATACATATATATATATAAATATATATTTATATATATATATATATATATATATATATGTATATATATATATATATATATATATATATATATATATATATATATATATATATATATATATATATATATGTATATATATATACATATATATATATATATATATATATATATATATATATATAAATATATATATATATATATATATATATATATATATATATATATATATACATATATATATATATAAATATATACATATATATATATATATATATATATATATATATATATATACGGTCGAGCTTCGATAAGTCGAACTGCGATGTGACGCATAAAAATTTCGAGCGATCAAGACTTCGAGTTATCAATAATAAGTGAACATATGCGTGTCCTTTTTTGTGAATAAGCATTGATGTATTTATTTCAGTAAAGGTATGTCTGAACAAAACAAAATAAAAAATTTTAAACAGTCCATTCAACATATATTGAGATATCAGTACTCGTACATGTGTACATATCTATGTTCCCCTATTTATGTATATACATATTTACTATTTTACTGTGAAAAAGTCAGTTATTTGTGACGGACGACTGGATCCCATACTTTGGTTTTCAAAAAAACTTCAACTTTATATAAACAATTATACAGGAAATCGGTTGTATATTCATTAGCTTTTAAATAGGAACGCAAGACACTCAACGAATCTTCAACCAATTCGTTTAAAGGTGGTTGCTGGAAATCATCTTCCCATTCTTCCTCCGTCATGTACCTTTGGCAGTCAACTTTATTGTTCAACTGTTTGGGCTCGGAACTACAGGAATCGATAATATCTTCATCGGTAGGAAACTCCAAAGTAACAATATCGTCATCTACGTGTATAAAATCGTGAATGGTGCTACCTTCTTCTATACATTTAATATTTGCCCAAGCTTCGTACTTGATTTGCAGTTGGATTTCATCTTCACTCTTTTCTTTCGGACATTCACTTATGAAAATTTAGGGAATTTCATCGTCATCTTCCCATGTGGAGTACTCACCAAAACCGGCTTTTTTAAAACAGTTAGAAATGGTTTCAGGTTTGACGTTGATATTCCATGCGTTAAAT
>OZ017738.1:449872981-449928464 GCA_963969285.1 Odontomyia ornata
TTTACCAAAAGTAGCCAATATGGGTGTGAAATAAAAGGTTTGGCGAGGACTTTTCAAAACTGGTCCTAAACAAGAAGCATTTTCAAACAAGTTGGGTAGACAGACCTATGCTCATGTCAGAAGGGTTTTGTACTCAACTTACAAAATGCCGTAACCAGCAACGAATAAAATTAAGAAACATGTCATGTTCGAGGATCATATATTATTAAAAAAGTTGAAAGAATTTTTTAATTCTGAGGTATTTGTTAAAGTTATAACCATAAATATCTCGCTTGATAATTTTTTCAGTTTTTTTAAGATCACGGGTGTCCATTCGCGAGGGAGAAAACACATTTTTCATGTATTCCCCCCCTCTGTGCCCCCACTGAAGCAAAAACTGTCAGTTTAAGAGCTGTTTTGAAAGGCTCTCATAGAGAACTTTCATTTGATACTCATATCGGCTACCTTTCATGAAATTTTTTTCAGGGGCCACTCCTCTGTACTGTAAGCATCGATTCATGGCCTATTTTTTCGAATCCGAGAATGGCTACAAAGCCCTTTTGCTAAGAGCTCTCTCCTGCCTCTTCGACTTGTTTCAATTGAAGGTAGTAATCCTCATGATATCTATCATTCCTGAAATTTTCATGCAAATCCTAGCAAAGCTGTAGTGTCAAAGTCGGTAAAAAGCGCATATGGCTCCATAGCCATATGTTTCCATAGTAATACAAGGCACATTGTTCCATAGTAATACAGGAAAATTCAAATCGCTATAACTTCGTTAAATACTATTCGATCTTTATGAAACTTTCAGAAAAGATTAATCTCATGTAAATTTTATTGAATTTAAGGGTACCATTTAGATTTTATTCAAGTAAACATAAAATCGATAAATCATACTATTACTAACAAAGTTGAGTGAATTTTGACTTCTCATGTATTTGTTGTTGTTGTTCTCATTAAGGCCTACATTCATGATTTTTTTCAGATTTTTCGGATGGAAGGTGTCCAATCGCGAGGGGGGGTACGCGAAAAGTTCGTACATTTCCCCTTCCCCTGCCCCTTTCGGTACGCATAAGGCAATTTTAAGACCTGTTTTGAAAAGATCTCATTGAGACCTTTCCAATGACACCCTACTCGACTACTAATGGTTTTTTCGAGGGGTCAACTCCCTATATGGGGAGACCCCCCTTAAACCCCTTTGAAAAAATTTTCCACCCTTGAACTTTCAAGAGGTCACCACTTCTGACCTTTCTACAAAGTTTCATGGCTGTAGCCTCTATAGTTTCGGAGAAAAAGTGCTGTGACATACAGACGGACGGACAGACGGACACAGGTCGTGATTTCAATAGGGTTTTGTATTTTAGTACAAAACCCTAAAAAGGGTGTCGGGTGAGGGGAAATCTACGAAAAATGTGTCCTCCCTTTCTCTCTTCTCGTTATTGGACATCTTTGGACAGAAAAACCTGAAAAAGTCAAATAAGTAGAACGCTATGAGTACAAGGCCAAAAAATACCTAAGAAGTTGAAACTCGATCAACTTTGTTAATAATACTACATAAATTTTACAGATTAAAATCTATAAATAAAAGGATGACGCTTAAATTTTCAAAAAAATTGTGTTTAGATTTTTTAATATAAAACGTATATTTTCTTAAAGCTTCATAAAATCAAGTAATAAACAGTCTTTAAAAATAAGGATGCCTACGGAATCTGCCTTTCTGGCTGTTGCCAACGGAATTTTTTAACTTTCGAAATATTCTTGCTCCCAGCATAAATCGAAGAGGAAAACTTATTGTATTTTTTTCAGTTATAAAACATCTTGGAGTGTATCGAATTCGTCACAGCTTTCCTTGCTTGATGGGAACAAATATAAAACAAAGCCCTCGACATTCGAAAGAATCCATCCAATTTTCCGAAAAATAGAATTAAACTGTCAAAATAAACACAGCTCTTACATATAATCTATTTTCTTTTCCACGTATCAAACACTACTAACCACATGCACACAAGTAACATTTCGATGCAATTTCCATCGCAATTCACTCAATTCTTAACTTCTTCACTCCCGAAATCCATTCACCACGTTGATTTATTTACTCACTTTGCGCGACATGAAATGCAGTTGTACCATCTGCATACCACCAACTCCTTAATATGTATATTTGTCATATTCCCAAAACGTCGTCAGTTGTTGGGGAATATACAATAACACATTTCAAGCACTATTCGTTTGGAATTTTATCGGCTTACCAACCACCAATATTCCCCACATACGAATAGTACAGCAAGCATGCTGGATAAGTTAACGTATGTAACGGCGTGGCGCTTGCAATTTAGAGTGCCACACTATTTTGCCATTATTTCACATTACACAACCTCTGTGCATGTCCCCAAGACGCTGAAGTCATAGAATACTAGTAACCTAGTTGAAAATCTTAAACATTCTTCGCAATCACGTCCTGTATCGTTCAATGTCTGGTTATAGCAAGTCCTTGGAATCGGGGAGTCTTGCTCCCACTTGCACTACAATCCACGTTTGCACTGCATCAAGCAGTAAGACACTACTCGTATCCAAACTTTACTTTATGAGTCTCGCGCGTCTTTGACTTTACAAATTGCCACTCCTGTTTGCCGCGTATCGGAATGGAGCGGAGGATTGTTGAAAGTAAGAAAAATAAAGTGAAGACGAATATGTGTGAAGAGTTTACAGTATGTTAAGGAATGCGATTCACGAAGAGTTTTCTAAGTAAGTTAAAAAAACTTCAAATAAAGTAAGGATCAAGTTTAGCTTTGATGACGTGATGTTTATATTTTACGCTTAAAATCTTTTTAACTTAAAATATAGTAAATTAAGTAGGGTAAAGATAGGTAGTGGTATTTTTGTGATCAACCAAACGCTTGATTCGGTATCGTCAAAAATTTCAATTCACTTTCTGATCATCCTACTTGCAATATTATGCCAACTCACTCGTAGATTAAGTCAGGTTACAGAGCATTGTTTCCAGAAGTATCTCATTCACACTACGTCTCAAATTTATTAGATTCAAATCTTTACTTAGCTTGAAATGTTTTATTGAGAATAGGGATGTGCTCTTCCTAGAAGGGTTTTATAAATAACTTAGAATATTTAACACTGATCTACGAATATTATAAACTTGGCTTCTACATCCTCTTTAACATAGCTTCAGGTCGAGCCTTTGCCGTGAAGTTTAATCACCTCCAATCAACCTGTTCTGAAACCTCGTTTGTCAGTTTGATATTCGTAGCACAGGTCAGTAGTTAGCTTCCGCTGTATCTTCCCAGCATTCCCATGCTAACTCTACTATGCAAGTCCTTTATACTCTACTTTCTAATGTTCAATACACTTCCATCCTTCTTTCATGATCAGCTCATTGCAGTTGACGTATCTTCACGTAAATAGATACAGTTTGGTCGTCAAACATCATACCATTCATCATTGTACCAAATTCTTCACTCTGTTCTTTGCTTCTCTTGCCCAAACATTCAGCTAAATACCTGCTGTTCAAATATATCCCGGGCAATTTTTGAACCATTGAATGGAGGATGGGCAATGGGCTAGCTCCCCATCCCTGGAAAATCTTAAAATATTTTGAAACCTGCACAAGGGCCTCGAAATGGATTAAAACCACGAAAATTACCTTGCAAACGGTAATTACTATGGCATTGTATTCTGGAATGTCAGATCACTCCATTACCCTGGCGCTGTTAAGGACCTTTTACCTTTTTAATTCAGGAAACGAACTGGACAAAATGATATTCAAGGCATGACATTGCACACAATATTCAAAAGTGGAAAGCCTACTAAAAAATAAGAATTCGGAATGGTAAACAAAAAATTGACATCGAAAGGCTCCAAACGGCGTCCTCGGCCAAACTTTCCATGGAGACCCTCGACAACCAGTTGGTTCCCATCTTATTAGACGCATCGCTGAATACAGCAATAAGCTCTCGATTTAAGTGAAAGCAGCTTTTAAGACCGCGGCAGAACAGACAATCGGACATCAAACTCGGTGCAAGAGAAATGATTGGTTTGATGATGAGTACCAGAATTTATTAAACATAAAGAGTCAGGCGTACAAAGAATACGTAGGTAGGAAAACCAGGACAAAAAGAGAACGCTATGAAAATCTCAGAAGAGAAGCAATAAGATAATTAGAGCTAAGAAAAGAAAATACTATGACGACTAATTGAGAGCTATACATGTACGTTTAGCAAAAAACAACACAAGACAAGCATACAAAGTAGCCAAAAGCCTAAAACGTGGTCATCAGCTCAAAACCACGTTCTGTATTGATGACATTGGCAATATCATCGCTGATGAAACCAAGATTAAGGAAAGAGGGGCATCATATTTCAAGAACCTCCTTAATCCTCTACACAGTTCTAAAACATCGAAGCTTATAGACATTTCCGGAGAGGTTCTATTGGCCTTCCAGCTCTGGAGGAAGTCTTTTCCATCATCAAAGCCCAAAAAAGTAATAAAGCACCGGGCCTCGTCGAGATTCCAGTGGATTTCATCAAATTTGGTGGCAGCAGTTTTCATAAAGCTATTTACAAAGTCACCCAGCACATTTGGCAACTGGGACATATTTCAAAAGAGTCGAGCCAATCGATTATATTCCCCATCCACAAAAAAGCTGGCAAGCTACAGTGTGAAAATTACACGCATGTCGCTGTTTTGTACGACGTAAAAAATATCTCCAAAAATCAGTATTATTGGGGAGTATCAAGGTGGTTTTAGAGCAACTAGATCAACAATAGACCAATTGTTCACAGTCAGGCAGGTGCTTGAAAAATGCTGGGAGTTCAACATAAATATACACCAAATATTTTCGTTGACTTTAAGCAAGCAAACGACAGTAATGATTGTAATGTACTATACCTAATAACGCTTTTCTTTGGCATCCCAGTCGGATAAGTCCGTCTTACCAAAATGGCAATGACGTCGATGACCTCCCAAGTTCACACCATAACCAACTCACCGATACCTTTGACACAAATATCAGACTAAAGCAGAGACATGGACTGGCCCCATTGTTATTCAATTTGGCTCTGGATTACATCATAAGGAAGCTACCTGTTGATACACTAGGCACATTAATGTACAAGTCGAGCCAACTAGTAGCCTATGCGGGTGATATGAACATTTTGTTACGGTCATTAACAACCCGCAAAGAAATTTTCCTGAAACTCGACAGCGAAACAAAACTAGTAGGGCTACAAATCAATGGAAATAAAACAAAGCTCTTGACACAGTCGAGGTAAAATACCTCAAATACACAAAATATTACACTTGGCAAGTAGACTATCAAAAATATGGGTACATTCGTCTATTTAGGCGCCAAAATAATGAGAACCGCTAATGCTAGTGACGAAATGTGCCAAAAAATACAGCTCACGCCTAAAATATTTGATTCTGTTTTGACGATCATGAAGACCAGCTGCATTCACAGAAAAAAGAAGTTCCAAGCATAGTATACTCAACTAGTAACCACACTCCATCAACCCTCCGGAAAAATTCGAGCACAAGCCGAACAGAGAGCCACAAATCTTCGGTAGCAGGTAGGTAGGTAAGTGCTGATGCGAGGATTGGCGCGAATGTAAACATATGCTTCGATGAGAGATTTCGGGATAACCATACCTCAAAAAATCAATAACTTTGCAGAAAAACAAATTCGTTCCATGCAATCCTTTATTTTTTATTAGGATGTGGCAGCACTCCCATGTTCTGAAATGCGTAAAAGAACACGTGCGTCGGAAATTATATTTGCATTTTGCTTTGTTTCTTGAGCGCGCCAAACACGGGATCAGCTCTCATGCCCCGGATCAGCTGACGTGCCCCTAAGCAAATTCAAAAAGTGTGCAACACAGGGTAAATGAAAGGTGTGGGTACTAGTTGAGTATACTATGGTTCCAAGTATGCAAATCTGTGATAAGACCTGTGTTATGCTGTGGTTTTGAAATATGGACCCTAACCCAGGGATCCGCAAATATATTGAACGCCTTTGAGCGACGGGCTCTGAGGCGAATAATTGGATTGAAGCTAGATGGGGACCAATGGTGAGTTCGATACAACCATGAGCAGTCTGAGGGATTTGACGAACCTGGGGGGCTGGATACAGGAATTGTGTGGAAGAACAACAGATGTCCAAAAAGGTATTCATTGGGAGAACTGAATGCCCGGAGACCAGTGCGAAAACCGAGGAGAGGCTGGTCTGACTCAATCGACGAAGACAGTTCATCGCTGCTTAGATTTTGTAACTGGAGGACATAGTCAATGAGCCGAGATAGTTGGAAGCACTATTTGCAGGAAGTAAAGAACCGAGAGGGGCTGTAGTGCTACAAAGAAGAAGAAGAACTATTACAATATCTGTAAGACGATAGATTTTATATCGCTACAGCAGCTTTTAAAGTGGTTTAAATGTTGGAGTACATTTCTCTTGTGCAGCCCCCTGAATCTTAAAAGGAGCTGCTCAGAGAATTACACTTTGCTTAGATTCTTTGCCTGCAATAAGATCTGGGGCAGTTTGAGCACCAAAAAAATCGGCGAACTTTTATATCAGTCCTTCTTGGCTGATAATTCAGCTATTGCAAATATAGGAGGTGCGCCTCTATTTTGAAACTCTAATAGAAGAGATGGACTTGACATAACACTTATGTAAGGTGGTCGCATGACACATTTTCCATCAAATTAGAAGGTACTTGATAATTACTGGCTATCATACCATACGTATTTAAAATTCAGAATTATTGTAAATAGCTGCAGATTCTTGCTAGTCCTCAGGGATAACAGTATGGACGTTAAAACTGTCAACACGCGTGCGACCTCGTCAATATCGAAATTATAAAAAAAATTATTAGAAAACAAAGACTTAAAAGTATATCTCATCATACGAGATTATATACATAAAGTTTGAAACTTGAAGACCATAAGAAAGCTGAAAATTCATTTTGGGCGAGCGTCCATCGCATACACCGTCTGCAGGATTTCAGAGGTGGCAAAATAGACTAGTTATTGTCAACAAGCAAACACGATGGCGGAGCAAGCAAACATGATGACGAAGCAACCAAAGGCTAAAGTCGCCCGCAAGGAAATTCCTTCGGACATGATGGATGCGGACGATACGACAGCACAGAATTCAAGCTTTAACCAAGAGGTTAACCTAATTAACTGCAAGGTTAAATGAATTTACATAAGTAAAGGGTAAATTAGCAGTAAAATGTAAAACCCTGGTTCCTTGTCCAATCCCACCTACACCTGACGAGCGACAAATAAAATAATCAAACAAACGCAAATAAATTTCGAACAAAAAAAGGCGTAGTTCCCGCCAATTTTCGTAGAGAATGTGAAGGCAACAATGCTAAAAGACATTATGGATAAATATACTGCTACTGATGGTACGAGTCTAAAGTACAGAAGAATCAAGCTGTTGAACTTCTAACTGAAAATCACAGTAAATAGAATCGAAGTCCACGTTTAAATAATAAATCTTCTTAAGAACACCAAAGCAGTAGGGTACTCATTCAGTCCTATGGAAAGAAAAAACTGTATCGTGATCCTAAGACGTGTTAGCTCAGACTTTTGAACTAAGGCAGTTCAAGAGGACATAATCAGCCAAATACCAACTTTTGGCCTGGAATCTGTCAGTCCATTTGTCACTGCGTGGTCGAGGGCAAATAATATCAACTTGGGCTTATTTAGCCTAACAGTGGCATCAAAAGCCGATAAAAACACAGTAATAAAATTGCGCAGCATACTAAACCAACGAGCCATATGGGAACGCCTCAAAAGGATCGATCTTGTTCAATGTTAGCATTGTTAAAGATTCGGACATATTTTCATCAATTGTGGATGCGATGTATAGCATTTGGTAAGGAGCATAGCTCTGGAAAGTGCCCTAGGAAAAATATGGAAAAGCCGGGAACCGCTCCATTTTGCACTATATTTAAAGACACATGCACATCCAGCGAATTTTCCGGGCTGCTTGGAACAAATAAGATTGTTGGAGAGAGCAATCGAAGCTAAAGCCAAACGGATAGTTTCTCCAATCATATACTTACCACTCCCAAACTATCAAAATAGTTCACCAACCCATACAACCCCACACCAATTTGGTCCTCTTACCAACTGGATATCATATTCAGAAGTCCTAAGAAACGGAACTCCACACCGCGCTTTGATTTCACCGACTCTTAACCCCGTCGAGCACCTACAACAAAGAACCGTAGAGTGGCTGGAAGTTTCTCCCAGTGAACTTCTTACCAAGCTCAGGGCTTTTCTCCCAAATGACTCCCCTCAATTTCTATTTCAATCTTAATGGTTGCAAATAGACTTACCATTCTTTCCCTAAATATCAATTTCCTAATTTCACATGATTAGAGTCTCTAGATTGTTGATTTGGTCAAATTATCCCAACTCGAAATCCTTCTTCTAAACGAGACAGTTCTTAGCTTAAGGCCGTATGGAGAACTACCATGTGCTTCATAATGACAGTGGCAGAGGTACTGCGATACTGTTTCGTAATTATTTAGACATCCATCAAATCCCCTTTAAAAAAATAATTCCTCATGTACGCAAGCAACTGTCCACATCAAACGACTCAATGGAAACCCAGCCGAAATTCTTATTGGCTCCTTATACCTCCCGTGCAACCTAGATCCCCTGATCCCATTTACGCTTAACCGAATCCTCGCAGCAGCCTCATCTCACGACTCATTTACACTCGGAGGGGACCTAAATGCCAGACACGAACACTGAGGGGACTCCACAAAGAAAACCAACGGGAACTACCTATTCGAATGGTTCCATGCGGATGCCCTCCTCTCAGCATCCATAGCAAATGCTGAGTTCCCCACATTCCCCAGAGCGAATTCATTTTTAAATAATTTGATAATATCATATGAACTCAACGATCCAACAATTCCTTTTACTTGCACCACATTTAACTTGTTATCGGACCACCATTAGATAACACATACCAGTACCTACTTGCTCACCTCACTACAGACCGTTAAATTCCATAGACTGACCAAACTTCAGAAAAGACCTCAAAGACCTCCTTCCAAATCACCCACTGGAAAATATCATTCTCTCGAACGCAGAAATAGACTCTGGTATATTGGCACCAACATCTGCCATTATAGAGTGTCCAGACCAGCATTCCCCCTTCCACAAACCCAGCAGCCCACTTTGTAGATGTCTAACTCAGGAGACTTCAATTAATAAAAACTCGGAAATATATGCCCTAACGGCTTTAGCGTGTTTATCATTGAAGCTTGAAACGATGGAATGAGGAGTATTTGAAACTTTCATCACAAATAACAAGCATTTCCCGTGAAATCCAAAAACGCATCAGATTCGAAGTCAACAATTTCTATTAAAAAGACTGAGATCACTATGACTATCTTCAGATGTGTTTAAAACTATAAATCAACTCACAGGCCGTGACAGTTCCAAGTTCGATATTGAGGAAGATCCTATAAAGCGAGGGAAAGAAGTCTTCAATACAAAATCTGACAAGATCGTTGCATATGAGGGATACTTCAAACAACTATATCGTCACCGTGTGTCGTCCAACACAGCTATGAATAACAACGCTAAAGCAGAGTTTCTACTAACGACGGAAGGATATGAGGGATCTTATTTAACTGATCTCCCAAATGCCTTAAATAGCAAGTTATCTCACAGCTTTGACGGTATCCCGAACAGAATACTCAAGAAGTGAAGAAGGACCGTCTCCCCCTTCTTGACGGTATTATACAATTGTTGTATTAATAATGGATATTTTCCAAACACTTTGAAAGGCAATAAGCTGATCCCAATACCAAAACCAGGCTGTGAAGGCAACATCAATAATTTTAGGCCAATTGCTCTCTTGCGTTAGATGGGTAAACTCCTGGAAAAAGTCATTTTACGAGATTTGAACGATTTCACCAATCCCCTGATCCCTCATTTCCAATTTGGATTTGAACGTGGACAATCTGCAGAGCAAGCAATTATGTTATTGCACAATAGATTCACCCGCAATTTTTGGCAGAAAAAGTACACAGTGGC
Source organism: Odontomyia ornata (assembly GCA_963969285.1). NCBI lineage: Eukaryota > Metazoa > Arthropoda > Insecta > Diptera > Stratiomyidae > Odontomyia > Odontomyia ornata. Next base: position 449,883,035 of record OZ017738.1, read on the forward strand.
CTGTTCTGTAGACTTGAAAAATCGTTTGTCTCAGTTTGGATCAGCGGTCATCATTCAAATTGAAAATATCATCCTGTCCGGTAGCAATCCTTAGAATTCTACATAGTTTCCTTTCACAAAGAACATCCCAAATTAAACTGGGGAATCTCACTTCAAAACCTATCCCTATCAATTCAGGAGTCCCACAGGGCTCTATTCTCGGTCCCGCCCTATTCAACTTTTTCCTTCACGATATTCCGCACCTGAACTGCTCGACCTTCAATATAGTAATGTTTTCAGAGGACACCCTCCTCACGGTCACCTATAGCCTCCCAGCGATGGCACAAATAAAGCTTCAGCACTCTGTACATAATGTCGCTTAGTATCTAAAGGATTGGGGGCTCGAAATAAATGCCAGCAAATCGGAGGTGATCTGCTTTAGGAGTGCCAGTCGGAGAGGGTACTGCCTTGCTGTGTTTCAAATAAGTAATGTGCGAGCACTTATTGGTGGTCAAATCATTCCTCTCAAGGAAAATATCAAATGCCGTGGAGTCCATTTTAACAACCGACTTAAGGTGAATAGACATGCCAGGGAAACCCTTAACAAAGATAAAGTAGTGTCCGCAATTATTTTCTCCCTCTTTTCGTCCAAAAGTTAAGGTCTTAATGTACAAAATGTTTATTAGGCCGGTCAATTCGCGTTTCCAGTATGGCTAGCAATCTCACCTACTGCTGCCAAAGAAATTTAAATCTTCAAGAAGAAGATCCTTAGAAAATGCCTGTCCAAATACAGACAGCCTAATAAAGAGCATTACAGGAACTCTACCCTTTACCAAAGTACGGGGTTGGAACCGATTCTCCACTACATGGTAGCAACGACCAAAAAATGCTAAGAGAAGTGGCATAAGTGCCCGCAAATAATCACTTCTTATGTCGCTTTAAAATCCTTGAAGAATACCAGCACGATCCCTATTATTCCGTAGTTACCAATAAGCCGGCGTTTTATATTTTAAGCGAACCAACCACATACCGAGGTTTAACAAGCCATGTAAATTTGGTTAGTTCATAAGTTTTAAAACAAAAATGTACTCAAAAATAAATATAAGGTTTTCCATTGGAGACATAGCAATTTTGCATCTTTATATGAACGCACACTTAAACTTTTTTAATGAACTGTCAATGTCAAAACGTTAGCTAAAGTTATCATTTTCATCGTGGTTAAGTTCACAAACTAGCAACGTTTGGAAATTATTAAAAATTACTACCGAGATTCTGAGTCAGTAGTCGCAATTTGAGGAAGGCTTACTCCAATTTTCGAATGATGCTAATTTCTGGCGCCATAGCTTTGTTAGTTAGCAAAATGTGCGTTATTGGCCAGCAACAAACCCACGTGCGCTTCTTAGTAGACTGTTGCATTCGCAACAAATTACTGTATGGTGCGGATTTTATGCCAGAGGTGTGATTGGGCCGTATTTTTTGTGGATGAAAACGACCGTCATATCACCGTCAGTGGAAGGCGCTATCGTGTTATATTGAAAAATTATTTAAAACCAACAAGCCAGCAACTTTAATCAAGCTCAAAGACAACATCCAACGCGAAAATGCCAACATTCCGGCCAAAATGTATGCCAGAGTCTAAATAATTGGCCACTGTAAACGGGCTCGTGGTGGTAATATGACCAAAATCAAAATTCATAAAATGTAATGCTTCCACTACATCCACAATAAATTTGAACTCCAAATCCCAAATATTTTTGTGTTTTATCAATAGATAAAATTGTTATGCCCTTAATGGAAAACTCTTTATTTAATATTTCTGCATTTATTCACTTGATTTCAAAATTACTTAATTTTTTTTCGACTCTTTCACTTTGTCTGAATACATTTATTAGCGGAACTTTTTCTGCCTTGTTGCTGGTTTTTTCTGAGGAACCAGCAGAATTTCGAATCGATTTCTTTTCCTCGTTCTATTGTAGATTTCTAAATGTTGAATAAAACTTACATCCTTTACATTTTCATTTCTTTTGCCAGTCCTTCCAGCGCTGCAAAATAATTTTGATTGTCATTTGTCCCGCTAGCAATTAGATTTTTTTCAGAAATCGTTTGTTCGCAAGTCCAACAGAAAATAAAGGGGAAGAAACCTTTATTTTCTGTTGGCCTTGTTTTTGTTGTTGCGGTTTTTGAATATTGACCCTTTTTCGATCACTTCAACGGACTATATCCTTACCTTCTATTTGTAATTTACATCCGACATCCACGGAGTTTTCTCGGTCATTTTTTTTTTTTTGATCACAAGGTTCATATTTGGCATTTCTCCAAGTTCCCTTAACGGTGGGAAGCCATTGGGTTCCCCATGCCAGCGGTCCCGAAATTGTCTTGAGATTCTTCCCTTTTCTTCATATATCGAACTAAAATTATGATATTCGATATAAATTACTTGAATCAATTGCATTGACGAACGCATAAGCTTTTCCCAATAAAAATTCATTTCCGATTAGCGTTACTTAATTTATAAAAACTATTGACAGGATCAATTAAAAAAACACGTTTGCGCGCAATGAATGCTAAAGGTACATAGAGTAGATGCAAGTCTTCATTGTTGATAAAATAATCAAGAAGATTTCTGCTCAGTTTGAAGTTGGGAGGATCGGCGACTGTCGCTCATTACTCAGACTACTTATTGATAATCTACTGCGACATAATAAATCCATTCGGTATCATATACCTTTCGAAATTTCCTGCGCTACCTTTCGTACTGTTAAAAATTTAAATTACTTTTACAGTTCACTGTAACATCAAACAAGTTGGGTAAACAGACCTACGCTCATGTCAGAAGGGTTTTGTATTCAATTTACAAAATGCAGTCACCAGATCGAATCAAATCAAGAAACATGTCAAAGACGATTTTATTGGAGGAAATAGGAAATACGAAGATCATACTATTTTTAACAAAGTTGAACGAATTTCGACTTCTGAGGTTTTTGTTTTTGTTATACTCATAAATATCTCCCTTGATAATTATTTCAGATGTCCATCCGCGAGGGAGGAAACACAATTTGTTCGAATCCTAGAATGGTTACAAAACCCTTTTGCTAGGAGCTCTCTCCCACCTCCTTGACTTGTTTCACTTATGAGCATCAATTGTAGGTACTCATTTTCAGTCATTCATTAAATTGAATCAAGTGTTCAAAGCATGCACCTTAAACGTTGAAATTGGGAAAAATAACTCTAAATTATTCAATCTTCGCATTTAAAACAGCCACTTTTTGGTTTTACGATTACTGATACCACTAGCTGAACCGATTCTCAAAGACAAACATGACACCTATCATTCCTGAAATTTTCATGCAAATCCTAGCAAAACTGTAGTGTCTATGTCGGTAAAAAGCGCATTTTGTTCCATAGCCATATGTTGCCATAGTAATAAATGCAGCGCATATTGTTCCATAGTAATACAGGAAATTTCAAACCGCTATAACTTCGCTAAATATGATTCAATCTTTATGAAACTTTCAGGATAGATCAATCTTATAAATAGTCATCTGTATACATACATAGAATTTAAGGGTACCGTTAAGATTTTATTCAAGAAAACATAAAATCGATAAATCATACTATTACTAACAAAGTTGAGTGAATTGTGACTTCTCATGTATTTGTTGTTGTTGTACTCACCAAGACCTACATTCCTGATTTTTTTCAGATTTTTCGGATCACAGGTGTCCAATCGCGAGGGGGGGGGGACACAATTTTTTCGTGTATTTCCGCTCCCTGTGCGCCCCTCGAAGCAAATTTTGCCAAACTAAGACCTGTTTTGAAAAGTTCTCATCAAGACCTTTCATTTGATACCCATATCGGCTACCTTCAATGAAATTTTTTTTCGGGGGGTTTCGGGACGGACAGACAGGACGCGATTTTAGAAGGGTTTTGTAAAATTATTTTACAAAACCCTAAAAAGTAGCGCGTGCGAGCTCCAAAACTATCGCCTGGTAGGGCCGGAAAATCGCTTTATTCCCAATTTCACCACTGAAGGGAAAAAAATGTTAGACTGGAAATATTTTATTGTATATATAAAAGAGAACATACTCGTAAGGTAGTTTGAATTTTATTGGTTGCCGACAGGTAAACTTGCAGCAAAGATAGTTGCTTGGTGTTTCTTTGCACACTGAACACTATTACACCACCAATATACAGCAAACGGAGCTTTCTATTGTTGAACATTATGGTCTTGAGCTACTTACCCTGTCAGTACATTTTACTATATCCCATCTGCAGTGTGGCATTTCGAGTATAAGATTTTTTTCACGCCTTGGAAACTAAGAAATGAAGAAAAACTGCACAACTCTTTTTATCTAAGATGGAAGGGTATATCTAGCGCGAAATGTAAATAAATTTTATAGGAATTGCTTTTCTAGGGAAAAATTTACGACGCTTACATGTAAAAAGGATAAAGGCAAGTACTTGTATGCACCTCATGGTATTATAATCGTTCTTCAATTTTAAGGTGATGATGGCCTGATGAACAGGCTGGATTGTATGATTTATCTAAAAAAATCAAGAAACAAATGATAACTGACTTCGTAACGCCCTAAAAGGATGAAATGAAATTTTTGGAACTTCTACTTTTTCAAAAGAAGGAAACTGAGATGCTACTATTTCCAACAATTTTTTTCCACCATTTTTGGGGCATTTTGAAGGGGTTTTTTTTTTCTTATAAGTTTTTTTTATGTTTTTAAGGGGCATGCTGGCCACATAATAATTTTTTTCAACTATGCATGTAATTTTTTGAGTGCTTGTAAATTATGTTTCGTAATTGTATTAATTGCAAAACGAATTAAAAAAATTTAATCTTAAGGCTATTTGCAAGAGTGGTACTATCATGAACTGCTGCTTTGGCTACGTGGAAATACTAGTTACAGCACTATAAAGACCACATACTCAAATTCATTTTTTCAATGAATAAAAGCAAATCATTACAATACAATTGAGATAATTTTGCAGATCATTAAATTTCATTTGAAAACACTTGTATTTTATTTTCGCTATTCCTTCTACCTATACCATTATCAACAACTCGAAACTAATTTAAGAAATGCAATTTGATATTCCAAATATTTGTTCCACTTCTAACTTTTCCAATACTACATGAACCCATTGAGACAAACTTTCATTGAAGTACTCGTAGATATACAAAAGACGAGTACAAGAAACTTTGTTGGCAATGGAGGTTACTTTCTAAGTTGAAATGTTTGATAAATATTGTGATATGTTCTCAATTTTAACTTTTTCGTTGCTACCGCAATAGTTACATATAAATGTTATATGTGAAGATTAGCAAGGAATGTCTTGTTATAATTTACAAACTATTAACCTCATTTTCCTATTATTGACTTTATGGTCAATGTGTGTATAGTGAAAATTAGTAGATAAATGTCCGTAAGGACAGCAGCGAAGGTCTGCTGCCTCGGCGAGAGTGGATGGAGGGATTCGCCGAGATTGGCCTTGTCTGAGGACGCGTGAATGTGCTGGCAGGCTAGCATTGCGGTGTCGTTGGGCGGGTTCTTTTCCCCCGCACAAGGACCTACTACAAAAAAAATTTCGCATTCACAAATTTCAAGGTTCGAATGAATATCGACTGAAGTCAAGCCTGAAGTAACCTACCAAGGGTTAAAAACTGCTAACTCAGATGACAAACCGGGCTGGGAGAAATCAAACGGACTTAAGAGAAATTCGTCGTTACCGAGGATGCTTATGGCCCCCAAATAAGAGTGGAGCGTCCTGGTGGAAGCGGTGTCCCCCCAAAAATGAAAGAGAAAAGCATTCAAACTGAAGGTTCTCTTGTCTACACCGGTATCCAAATGGAGATTGAAAATAAACGCAGTATGCTTGGTTGTTCAGCAATCATCAGGGAGAAATTACATATCTGTCATGGAATGGCATCAAGTTCTTCAAGTGGCGTTACCAGAATAATGTGAAGAAAAATAGTAAGCAAAGTATTAAAAATAAGCTTAATTCTAATATAAAATGTAAACCCTCACCTTTGAGCAATATTCCTTTATCCAACAAATCCATCAACAAATCGCCTGTGGCTCAAAGTAACAAAATAGATAAAAATTCCGAAATTCAACACAAAGTCATCACAACTAATAATTCAAACCCTAAAACCACCCATAGCTTCCCACTAATAAAATTCGTACGCGGTGATGACCAAAAGCCATCTTCTTCTGGATATATTAATATACCTGAAGCTCCACCTGTTGAATCAGCAATGACGCAAACAGTATTTGATCCGCTAGTACCTCCTAGACTTAGTGCCACGATCAACTCTCAATGTGATCTAGAGAGTAAATACCTTATATCACGTTTGCGAGACCCCAACATTTATAATGATGTTCGTCTTTTTCTTTCCTATCTGCACGATTCTCCTGAAACTACATGTGTCGAAGGGAAGACAAAAACCAACTTAAAGGTTAAAATACAACAGGAAGGGCTTCCTACTGACGTTAAAACCTTGACACTTGTCTTTACACGTTTCCATGAGCAATTTAGTGTGAGCTCCGACCAGGTAAAAAAGGATTTAGAAACGTATAGATCTTATGTGAGATCAAAACACATCGCTGCTCTTCAAAAATCTCGAAATGACTTTAAGAAATATCATTCCTAACCAAAGTCTGACTTCAAGGCGCATTAAACTCTTCTAACACAATTGCGGTGGTATAAGAGGAAAAATAAATTATTTATTTATTGACGCCAAATTCTGCCACTTTAATGTTATTACCATCACTGAAACTTGGTTGAATAGCTCGTATACAAGTACTGAAATCCTTGATGATAGTTGGACTATCCACCGCTGTGATCGAGACTATCAGCGCTCAGGTCAATCTAGAGGAGGTGGAGTTCTAATTGCTATAAAGAATTTCCTATCATGTGAAGTGGTTCCAACTGCATCCTCGAAAGACTTCGAACGCATATTTGTGCGAGTTATCCTTGGTCATGTGTTTTTATACATCGGTGTAGTGTATATACCTCCCAATTCTGACGACACTATTTACAACGACTTCTTTGAGGTAGCTTCTTTAGTCATGTCATCCCTCAATGAAAATGATAGAATCATCATTTTAGGTGACTTCAATCGTCCTCACTTATCCTTTGTTGTTGACGAAAATGAAAAATATCTCCTTCCTTTGAACCTTCAAGACTCCGTTGACAATGAATTAGTCGATACATTTTATGGTAATGATTTGCAGCAAACTGCTCCAACCCCAAACCCAAATGGCAACTGGTCAGATTTAATTTTCATGAATTTTGTTGACGAAGTAGTAGTATGTCCAACGACTGACGAAGAAAACCTGTTTTCCAATACTAAACATCATAGAGCTTTTTCTGTTGAGCTTTCTACATCTGATCTGAAAACATCGAATTTATACAATGATGAAATTGTATATGACTTTAAAAATGCAGACTATGTAGGTATTAGAGCCTATTTAGAAACTATAGAATGGATAGAAACTCTTTCAATGTTAGACGTAGATGATGCAGTACCATCATTCTATCAGATATTATTTGACGCCGTTGAAAATTTCGTCCCTAAAATAAAGAAAAGAAATAAGAAATCTGAACCAGGGCTAGATAGAGAGCTTAGACGATTACGAAATCATAGAAACAAACTCTACAAGATCTTAAAAAATAGTCCAAACCCAAACGAACAAACCAGGGTAAGTTATGAAAACTTGGCCAATGAATTTTCTCAAAAGTCTCGAGAGGCATACGATCTCTACGTTAATATAACAAGAGAAAATATAATGCGTGCCCCTAAGAAATTCTATAATTTTGTAAATACTAAAAGAAAATCGTCTGGGTATCCAGCAACAATGACTAAGGGAGAAACTACTTCCTCTGATTGTAAAACAATTTGTGATATGTTTGCTGAATACTTCCAGGAAGTTTTTCTGCCTGATAGCTCACCGGTACATCATCAGACGCAAATACCTCATAATGGTGGTATTGCAGAAATAACTCTTACTTTAGAAGAAATCCATAAAGCCATTAACGATCTGGACCTGAATAAAGGCCCTGGTCCAGACCATATTCCTCCATCTTTTTTATTTCAGTGTCTAACACAGGTATACAAACCGCTGCACATAATTTTTAATAAATCTCTCTCATCAGGTGTCTTTCCAACTGTGTGGAAATTATCCAACCTTACACCCATCCACAAAAGTGGAAACAAAAAATCAGTGGAGAATTACAGAGGCATTGCACTGCTATCCACTATACCAAAACTATTTGAAAAAATGATACATGATAGGCTCGCCACCTTTGTTGATCCATTCTTTAACGACCAGCAACATGGTTTCCATAAAGGTCGCTCAACTGCCGCTAATCTCATAATCATGGTTTCCGATGCTCTTAGTGCCATGAAAAAAGTCCAGCAGGTTGATGCAGTATACACTGATTTTAGTAAGGCTTTTGATCAAGTGAATCACTCCATTTTAATAACAAAATTGCAAAACTTTGGGATCTCTGGGTCTCTTCTGAATTGGCTTATATCCTACCTTTCTCATCGCACTCAAACTGTAAAATTTCAGGGTTACTATTCAAAGAAAATTGTAGCATCATCGGGTGTGCCGCAAGGTAGTCACCTCGGACCTCTCCTGCCTAACATGTTCATATCTGATCTGTCAAAAGAACTGGCAGGTGTACCACACCTATTGTATGCTGATGACCTGAAAATTTACCACGCTATTGGCTCACAAACTAGAGCGAGCTTTCTTCAAACTAAACTTTTTTGCCTTCAACAATGGTGTGAGATTAATAAACTTAAACTCAACGCAAGTAAATGTCAGGTCATAAGTTTTTCTCGCAAAAAAAAACTTCGTTAGCAATATCTACTTCCTTAATAATGTCGAACTGGCAAGAGTTGAGCATGTTAATGATCTTGGTGTCATCTTGGATCACAAGCTGCGTTTTAATTTACATTATGATAAAATTTTAGCGAAGGCTAATAAGCAGCTAGGCTTCATTAAAAGACGTGCGAAGGAGTTCAAGAATATATGGGTAACAAAATCTTTGTACACGGCCCTTGTTCGCCCAATCTTAGAATATGCGAGCATCGTCTGGGACCCTCTCTTTGAAATACACTCAAATAGACTTGAGTCCACCCAGAAGCAGTTTGTACTATTTGCCTTAAGGGATCTTTACGATCCCAGTCAATTCTCAACCTTACCAGAATACTCGCAAAGACTTAAACAACTAAACATGACTTCTCTGTCATTAAGAAGACAAATTTCATCTTGCTGCTTCGCCTTTTTAAACATCGAAAAAGGTATTCAGATTGAATCACTCTCGACGAAGTTTAATTTAAATAATGCAACGAGACAAACTAGGCATACTCCTTTTCTCAAAGTAACGCATCATAGAACTGTCTATGCAGATAGTGAGCCTATTAATAAATGCTGCAGAATCTTTAACAACGTGAAGGATTGCTATACACCAGGCATTTCAAAGGCCACTTCTAAAACAAACTTACTTAAAACCTTGAATCCTTAAATATCCTCTGTCCTGGAATTCCTTAGCCCATTTCCCCCCAATTGTAATTGTTAAGAAAATAAAATGGAACTATAGTGCAATGTAAATGTTTTGTACCTTGTTTGGTTCATGAATAAATAAATTTTACTCCGCATAAAACTACATCAAAGACAAGTTTTAAGTCCCACGCGGTACCTCATTGCGGACATGTCCAGAAGGGAGCTGGGAGTTTACCATGCCAAAGACCTACGACGCTGAGAGAAAAAAAAGAAAAAAAAAACGTCATAGGGCCAAGCAGCGGTTCCTTCAGTCTCCCCATGCCTGGTAGGCATCGTGGACACTGCCCTGTAATGAATCATGCGACGCCGCTGGTGACCGCTACTAACACACTTTGCTGCTAGGTGGCTTGTCATTTCACGTTGGTTGTGACCAGCGCACATCCCACGTCAATTTTGTCGTGGGATGCCAACAGAATTCGACAGCCACATGGAGTGAAGTGTGGAGGTAGTGGTCGCCACCTATGAGGAAGTCCCCAACTCAACCAAATGATGGTGAGTATTGTCAACTCGAATGAGTATACCGACGTCATACACAATAATACACTTCCAATTTATTTTCCCGAACCCAATGTACATCTTGGAGGTGAGCGTGAATATTCTTGGGCAGGCTAATCCAGACAGAACACCGAGCGCCGCTTCTAATACGGCATATGCAGCCAAAGCGGTGCCAACAAGGATCTGTACCGGGGATTTCGAGGACTTCAAGCGTGAGATGAATGCATCAGGTAGTACAAATAATCCGATTTATTTAACATTTGAATGGGACAGCATATTGTTTTAACACTGAATTTCGGTGAATTGAGTCATCGTCCGTCGTTAGTAGATCTCACAATTGAAGACCAATCAAGACTAAAAGTAATTTACGGTTTTGCTGAAGATTTCCACGCTGTCGATTTAGATTCAGCCGCGGTATCTTCCTAAGCATACTCAGGGTTCGATAGTACCACATTGTAAATTGACTCTTCCCAATTCAAATGGCATGCAACTGCTACCTTGTTATCATAATGAGAGTGTTTATGTAACAACTAGTGGTCGTGTATCCACAAATATTGTGCTGCCGTGGGGCGAAATGCCAACGTCAGTGGCATATATTGGAAATGGTCAAATAATGGCTGGGGCAACAAGGCAATTGAAATTCGTTTCGTTGCGACAGGCCATTTAGATGGCGTATTTATGCATAAGAAAGCGCAACGTTTAAAGTTCTTGTGCGTGCAGAACGACGAAGTGTTCTCCAGCAGTGCCAAAGGTGCTTCATCGTGTTAGATATACTTCACGACGCTCAATAAGCCGGGAATGGCGAATTGCTTAAACAATTTATCAAAGTTCTAATGTGGATATTCATACATGAGAAATGAAGTGAGAAGAAAATAGAGAAAATTGGTGGAAGCATAAAGTTCTGAACAATTTTCCGCTTCACGTACAAGCCGCGCGGTACGCGGTACCTTTGTTGTTTTGCCTTTTTATTAGCGTAGCTTTCGTCGGGTTGAGTTAGCGGAGCATATTTTTCGGTACCGCATTGGAAATTCGGGAACGCGAAGTAAAAATTAGATTTTTATCCTTGACTGGTTAAATGAAGAAATACGGAGTAACGTAAAGTAGGTTTCCTCTCCGTATGGTTTTGTTTAGTGACGCGTTTGAAAACGGGCATGTATTGGTGGCTGAAGATTGAAGATAAGCGTAATCCATTCGGAGACCCGCGACCGAAATCCTCTCCGATCTAGCTGGCCGACAAGCAGCCACCGCATGAATGGATTACGGTGCACGGATTGGTTGACCGATTGGTACCATCCGTTGGCACTACTCAGACTTAACGTCTAGAATCGATGAGAGGTCGGTTCCGCGTTCGCACGTAGACTTAAAAGCATTACACAACCAAGTATTGAGGTAGTTAAGGCAAAGTGGAAGGAGAAAACACCCATCAATATAAACACATAAAGATGTTATAAAGAATGAGTGTAAGGATAGATAAACGAACAACAAGATAACAGGAAATAGTGCGATATTGTGGTTAACTTATGCTACTCATATTCAAGAGTATGCAATATAGAGGAGACAAGGTGACCATACTGGGGAGCAGTTTTTAAGGAATGATATAATTAAGGTCATAGATAACTTACCATCAGTCCAAGGATAAAAAATGCACTCTCGCATTATATCAAATAAAACTAGAAGTTCGTGAAGCTCTTATAGTAGATGTGAGCGTCAGACTTTATTTAGTGCTTTACGCAGCATTTGACTTCATTAAGCTCTTTACACAGCATTCGTTCCAAACTACAAGTTTTATGCCAAGTGAGAAAATAAGTCGAATAGGTTATTATACAGAGGGGTGTTATGAATTTGATAACATATGAAAAATCCTACATACAGTCTGTTAAGTAAGAGCGTATCCAGCATAATTTTAAAACGGTTTATTTAACAACAGTTTTTGACTTATGCATGCATTAAAAGCATTCTGAGGTAACGCGCTTTCAGTTTAATAGTGAGTCCAATCACCACCAGCATCAATTATTGCTTGGCATCTCCGAGGCATACTTTCCACCAAATTTTCGGCGTATTCGAAGGGAAGCGCCTTCCAAGTGAGTCGAATTTGTCGGGAGAGCTGCTTCAAAGTGTAAACACGTTTTCCACGGATTTTCTCCTTGATGTATGCCCAGATTTTTCGATAGAATTTGCATTAGGCGATTGCGAATGCGAGTCAAGTGTCACAATGCATTTTTCATTTCTCACCCAGGCGAGCCGTTTGGCCACGTAACATCCAGATATGAGTGGTTTTTAACGGTACTCCGCCATTTTACATTGTTTGTGCACAGATGTTCCCGAATGGAGACGTGTGATAACTCGAGATCTTTTTGCTTCAATTTCACTTGTCGTTGATGTAAGGACAAGCCCGAATTGCGTGCAAACAAAGCCACGATTCGCTTTTAGTCCTTTTTGGTCACTTTTCCTACCGAACCACGATTTAGAAAGTCGCCCACGGTTTTTGACTCGTTAAATCATTGAACCCACTTTCTGACAAACGGTACTGACTTTTTAACGCATTTCGCCACGACTGCAAAGTTCATTTTTGGTCCTTTAGGGTGTTTGCAAAGGAGCAATGCCTCGAAGTGCTTTGCGTAAATGGCACTCATCGTGATTTTAGTGTTTTCCCGACGGAAGATTGACTTCGACTGAATTTTTTTTTTAAAGCACCAAACACAAAGGTTCTCTCTACCGGTCAAACAAATTTGAAGTCGATATCACTTACCGATCGCAAGCTATGCTGGATACGCTCTTACTAAACAGACTGTATATAAAACTAAAGGATACATTTTTAATTATTTTTATTCAGCAGACGGCCCATACAATTTTTTTTTTGAAAATAGCATCTTGCAAATAATCACCATTTCGACTTTTGCACTCTTTTAGTCGAGTATCAAAGTTTAAGAATACTTGTCGCTAAAAGGGCCGTTAAATCGTAGACATTCCTTTGCTGATTTTTAGGGTTTTGTACTAAAATACAAAACCCTATTCCAATCACGACCTGTGTCCGTACGTCCGTTCGTCCGTCCGTCTGTATGTCACAGCACTTTTTCTCCGAAACTATTGGAGCTACAGTCATGAAACTTTTTGGAAACTTCAGAAGTGGCGACTTCTTGAAAGTTTTGGGGTGGAAAAATTTTTCAAAGGGGTTTAAAGGGGTCTCCCCATATAGGGAGGTGCCCCTTCAAAAAAAATTTTCACCATTGGGGTCGTGTAGGGTGTCGTTGGAAAGGTCTTAATGAGATCTTTTCAAAACAAGCCAGGAAGGGCAGGGGAAGGGAAATGTTCGAACTTTTCGCGTACCCCCCCTCGCGCTTGGACACCTTTCATCCGAAAAATCTGAAAAAAATTTGGATGTAGGCTTTTAAGAGTACAATAACAACAAATACATGAGAAGTCGAAATCCACTCAACTTTGTTAGTATTAGTATGATTTATCGATTTTATGTTTTCTTGAATAAAATCTTAACGGTACCCTTAAATTCTACAAATATACAAATGACCTTTTATAAGATTGACCTGTCTTGTAAGTTTCATAAAGATCGAATATTATTTGACAAAGTTATAGTGGTTTGAATTTTCCTGTATTACTATGGAGCAATATGCGCTGTATTACTATGGAACCATATGGCTATAGAACAATATGCGCTTTTACCAACACAGACACTACAGGTTTGCTAGGATTTGCATGAAAGTTTCCGGAACGATAGCTTTTGTGAATAGCTTTGAGAATTAGTTCAGCTAGTCGTATCAGTAATCGTACAACAAAATGGTGGCTATTTTAAATGCGAATTTAATTTTGAGATATTTTTTCCTAACTTCAACGCTAAAGGTACATGCTTTTAACAGTTGATTGAATTAAATGAATGACTGAAGATGAGTACCTACAATTAATACTCATAGGTGAAATAAGTCGAGGAGACAGGAGAGAGCTCCTAACAGAAGGGCTTTGTACCCACTCTACGGATCGAAAAAAAAGTGTTGATGCCATGAATCGATGATTACAGTACAGGGGAGTGGCCCCTGAAAAAAAATTCCATCAAAGGTAGCCGATATGAGTATCAAATGAAAGGTCTTTATGAGAGATTTTCAAAACAGTTCTTAAACTGACAGTTTTCGCTTCATTGGTGGCACGAAAGATGTGTTTCCCTTCTCACGATTAGACACCTTTGATTTAAAAAAAAAACTAAAAATCAAGGGAGATATTTATGAATACAACAATAACAAATGCCCCAGAAGTTTTTGTCATCTTTGTTAATAATATTATGATCTTTGAATTTCACATTTTCTCCAATCAAATCGAATCGATGCCTTTAAACCCAACCTTACACACGTTCTAATACTCTGTGAGTTTGATGAAATTCGTATCATATTCAGGGAAGTTATATTTATTTGATATCTCGCCAATTACAACAAATAGAATATACTATTTTGGTGTTTTATGGACTTTCCATGGAACCAGACACTGCAGTTTTGATTTGATCTTAAAATTTCCAGATAAGATCCATGACATAAATGCTTTTGGAATTTCATGACTTGAGTGATTTTGTTAGTTGAAATGGAGAAACAATGGTTTTTCTTTTAAACGAGCAAATCTCTTTGAAACGTTTCTTGATATTATTCGTTGCTGGTGATTGCATTTTGTAAGTTGAGTACAAATTCCTTCTGACATGAGCATAGGGCTGTCTACCCAACTTTTTTTCTTTTAATTAATGCAGTATCCTTAGTTTGTTGATGTATTGGTTCTTCAAATAACTCCACAAAAAGGAAACTGCAACAGATAAACCTGAGCTCCTGGGTGGCCATGGGATGTTTTTTTGCTTCGAAATCAGTTTTTCTGGGAACATGCTTTCGACCACCGGTAGTGGTTCATTAGATGTGTGACAAGTTACTCCGTCTTGCTGAAACTGTGTGTTCCTATTGTACCAAAAAATTTCGATAGCTCTAGTGCCAAGAACTCTCAGAGCATTTTTACATACTAAGCTGTATTAACAGTGACTGGATGACCCCGAAAATCTTCGAAGAAGTAAGGAGCAATGATTCCTTCTGTGGAAATTGCAGCCCATACAGTTACTTTAGGCAAATTAAATAGCCTAGCATGTTTGACTTCATGCGGTCAGTAGCCGATTTTAGATGTTTTCGTAGTGTTCGATGTATCAGGTTCAACGTTTGCCTTAGTTTGCCTGCATACTCCGAGATAATATGGGGTACCCCAGCGGGTGTTCTGAACTTTATGTCAGCCGGCAGACGAATGGCCTTTCAAAAAATGACTATGGCTTGGGCTTCACCCGTCGATGTTCGGCAGCTCTACACGCAATCAAGAATAATGGGATGTGCCAGTCCCAGTCTCTTTGGTTCTCATCAACCGTCTTGGCCTGGTGTTTATTGAGTGTGCCGTTGAAACGTTCGACCATTTCATCGGATTTGGGAAGCAGCGGTGTTGTCCTCGTTTTCCGTATTCCCAGTAGCTCACATATTTTACCAAAAACTAGTGACTCAAAGTTTCGGCTCTGACCCAAATGTAGTTTACGCTATACCTACTGACCCAATTTAACACTACCTGTTTGGCTACAGTAGCTGCTTCCTGGTTGGGAATGGGGTAAATTTGGGCCACTTGCTGAAATAATTGACCACAATCAGTGTGTATCGAATTTCCCATTTGGATTCAGGAAACGGTCTTGCGATGTCAACAGAAATGCTTTCAAATGCTACACCCAAGTTATAGCTTTGCATTCGTCCTCACGGTCGCCTTTTTGGACCTCTGACGGAAGCGCGAATTGTGTTTTTACGACACCAGTCCTATACGTCTTCTCGATCGTGGAGCCAGTACAACCTGTCTCACAATTTTGCTAAGGTCTTGTTAACACCAAGGTGGACTCCCGAGAATCCTTCGTGCATTTCTCTAACCACATTGTGGATTCGGCTTTTGGGAAGTATAGTTTGCATCCTTTAGGAGCTGCAATCCACCATTTCCTATTTTCGCTTGAGTACGCAACCCCCTGAAGGGAGTTGGATTGTGCCCAATAACTTTTCAGGGTAGCGCCATGCATCAAAACGTCCTTACACTAAGGCCACCCAGTTGTCTCCTTACATACGAGAAATGGTCCAATGACTTCATCGGCTAACTGGGCATTTTGAATTTCCTCCAGTGACCAACCTTCATCGAATTCGGCCGTTATCACTCGCAGATCAACACTCGGCTCCTTCTCCTCAATCTGTTTGCAATGCTTATAAGTAAGACGTCAGCATTTCCATGAACTCTGTCTTTCCGATGAACGATTTCGTAGTCATATGACTGCAATCTTTCGATCCATCTGGGAACTTATCCCTCAGGGTTTTTGAAGTTAAGTAGCCATTACAGCGATGCAAGCTATGTTCAAACAAATTTCTGGCCACATAGGTACTTATGGAACTGCTTGGTGGCCCCTATTATAGCCAATAGCTCGTTCCTGGTCACGAAGTAGTTTCTCTCACTTTTCGATAGAGCTCGACTGTAAAACCAGAGGACTCTCTCTTCGCCATTGATCTGCTGGGAGATTACAGCTCCAATCCCGCCGTTGCCCGCATTGGTGTCAACTACAAGCATTTTTCCTCGTTTTGGATATGTCAGCATGGGTGATTCACACAGCTCCTTCAAGGTCTCAAAGGCTGCCTGTCATTGTTCATTCCAGACATGCGGACGATTTTTCTCAGTTAGCTGATGGAGAGACTTAGCTTTTTTGGCAAAGTCTTTGACAAAGTAGCAGTTGGAAACTAGGTCTCCAGACCCAAAAAACTTCGTAGTTGGCGCTTGTTGTTTGGTGTTGGCCAGCTTTTTACGGCTTCAATTTTCGCAGGGTCTATTTTGACCCCTTCTGCTGAAACAACGTGTTCCAGGTATTTTACTTCAGCTGCAAAAATGGTAGACTTGTCGGGACTCATTTTCAAATTTGCCAGTCGCAACCGGGAGACACCTCATTTATATTCCACACATGCTCTTCAAACGTTCTCCCGATAGCAATGATGTCATCTAGGTGGCACGTCTTCAAGGTTAGGCCTCAAAGCGCGTGTTCCATCAGGCGTTCGAAGGTGGCTGGAGCATTGCAAAGCCCAAATGGCATCACCACAAATTGCCACAATCTAGTTCCAACTGAAAATGTGGTCTTCTCTCGGTTCTTTTTGTCGATTTCTACCTGCCAGTAGCCACTCTTCAGATCGAGTGTAGAAAACCATTTTGCGTCGGCTAAAGTGTCCACGATGTCGTCGATGCATGGAAGCGGGTAACTATCTTTCTTAGTGATGTCATTATGCTGCCTATAGTCAACACAAAAACGAGTGCTACCACCCTTTTTCTTTACTACAACTACTGATGCGGCCCACAGACTGACAGAAGGCTCGATAACACCTTGTTTTTTCATGTCCGAGATCAGTGCGCTCAATTCTCCTCATTTGGCTATAGGAAGACGTCTCTATGCTTGTCGAATAAGCTTGGCTCCCTGTGTACCTATGACGTAAGTCACCATACTCGTTTGACCTTGGTCATCCGGGCGTGTTGCGAAGATGTCATTTTACTTGGTGACCAGATCAGAGGCTTGCTTGAATATTTGCATTGGCAATTTAGTCTGCTTCAATATTGCAGACATGAGTTCTCGGGCTTTGTCTGTGTTTTGCCTCCTTTTTCAATGATGGTCGTGAGTGGCTTCCAAAGAGGTGATGGTGAAAACAGGCTGGCAGCTGCCGATGACTTCCCCCGCTTTGATGCTTGTGGTTGAGTCTGCGATGTTAAGGACTCTAATCGGCACGTATCCGTTCCTTAAAGATCTTACAAGGCTTCGTCCTACACTCAAACTGCGTAGGGCTGAGTCTTTGTTAGCTCTTTCAGATAAGATCGGAATCACCATCAAGCTTGGCGCATACAATGCTCTTGGAATATTTCGATGCATCAGTGTCGGTACATACTACTACATTCATCTAGGGATTTTGGATGCTGTGATTCTCCATCAATACTTTGACATTCCGCCATCTCAATACCCATTTGCTTAAATCAAACGTGATTTCATGTGGTCATAGGGAATCCATGCCGAAAATGCAGTCATCCATGATGTTTGTGATCAGATAATTATGTCGGAATGCAAGATCTCCCATTGTATCTGGAGGTTGACCTCTCCATGGACAGGTGCAGTTTCCCCCGTAGCTGGCCATTATGAGAAAATTCTGTCTTTGTGAAGGAGTTGTTGCCTCATTAGGCCTGGTCAGATAATCGATCGGGTTGCACCAGTGTCGATTGTTATGGTGCAATGTTCTCCGTCAACTTGACCCGGAAGGCATAAGTCTGCTTCTCCCCGATGTAGTCTTGACACAGTGATGGTGGTGCTGGAGACGTCGATCCTCCTAGCCAACCTCTGCCCCATTAAGGTTGAAGGGCTTCCATTGTGGGCTCCTGACTCAGTCTTGATCTCCTCCTAGCTGCTAATACTACACAATAGCTCGGTTTTCTTTGTCTCTTGCAGTTTCTTTGCAGGTGTTCCATCCCACTGCAATTCCAGCATCTAGGCGTACCATTTACCTGCGGCTCTCAACCAATTTCCATGCACTCACATCTGCACTCGCCTATCTCTACCTCGCAAACCCGGGCAGTGGTACGAGCCACATTTTTCGCTTCCTCAATGTTCAGACTCTAACCAAATGCGTCCTTAACTGTTTCCTTTTGAGCTAAACACACGGTTTGTTGCAATTCCTGGTCCTTTAAAACGCCGATGAATGCTTCTGCTGCTGCTTCATCTCTATGTTCTGGGTCGTAAGCTGGGTGAGCCAAAAGTTCAAGTCACTCAATGTCTTCGGCTAGCTGCTGTAAGGTTTTGCCTGACTTCAGCATCCGATGCCGTAGCTGTGACCAATTAATCTGCTTCAGATGAGGCTAGTCTGCAAAAGCTCGGCAACTTGGCCTCTTAGAGCAAGAATTAATGCAGTTCCCCGTTCCTGCCCATAACAGTGATTTGCTCTAGCGGCGGCTTAAAACTGGGTTTGGTAGATACGACAGACCGTTTACCCGTTGAATATTGGCGCTTTCATATTTCTCGATGTGCTTTGCGCTGCGGTTATGAGTGAAGCTGGTCAGGTGGTTTCTACTGCTTCCGCTGCTTTCAATTCCTTTTTCATTTTTTCCATCTCAGGGTTGATTCTCTCCTCGACCTGGCTGACCTTCTCTTCGGCCTGGTGAGCCTTTTCTTCGACGCATATATTTTATTTTGGTTGACTGTTTCTGCGAAGCTGCTTTCAAACTAGTTGACTGTTTTTGAAAATTTGCCTTTATTTTTATTGGCTGTTGGTCTAGCTTTATTGATTGCTCATTTCACTTCGCTGATTGTTCATTTAACCTTGCAGTTAAACAGGATGACTGTTGTCGCTGCTCTTGCTGCATCAGCTCAACATTTGCATCAGCGCATTTTCTGGTTCCTTTGATTTTGGTGTTTCTGCTTTTCCTTCTTATGTGCCTTTTTCTGCAACTGAGGGCTTATCCGAATCCAGATACATGCCTTCCGATTCAATCACGTCACGCAAGCATACAATCAGTGTGGCCTTTATACCTAGCGTAGGCAGATTTCGCAGTTCCTACTCTTCCTTAAGCTCTGACATGGTCAATGCATTCATTTTTAAACACAAGCTTCCTGGCATTTTTATTATTTCGGCTTTTTTCCCCCACCAGTTTCCGCGTTAAATTACAATATTGTGTACTTTAATAATGTTTAAAAGTTTTCAATTTCAAAATTTTCTTTCTCAGTTCTCGACACCACTGTCACGTGCTACGGTTCACGCCCGATAACTTTAATGTTCCGGGAAAGTGAAAACGCACTGTCTTTTAAATTAAGTCAAAAGAGTTTATTTACTAAAAATGCACAATAATTAATTTCGTCGTTGTACAAATAGAACTTTAATTTACTTTTCTCTTGTACTATCAATTACTGTTTCAACTGTCTTCAAATATAGCAGGAAAAACTTTTACTTCACTATCAATCAATATCGCTTTCAATTTGCGCTCTAGTCTTATCACAGTTTTAACTATTTATTCAGCTCGGCTTTATATAGGGTCTCTAGTCATTCAATCCATTTCTCGTACATTGGCGAATGTTCTGACGAGAACTACCTGGAATATTCAAAAAATTCTGAATACACGCAGTGACGTCAATTGTTTACTTTTCTTTGGTTGTTTCTTTTCAATCAATGTTGATCATGATGATATTAACAGTTGCGACAACAAAAGTTGTGTGGACATGTAGCAATATATACATATAGAGTATAAAGGATATATTGAAATTTGTGCCTGGAAGCTGCAATTTCGCATCGCTTTTCGCCAAATTTGCAGAAATCAAATATTTCGACTAATTTTGTTACTCATTCAAAACAAAAAATCCCCGTTGGCAGCACCAGCCGGAAAGGTAAATTTCTCGTATGTAGCATAAAGCTTCGAAAAAAAATTTGGCTTGCCTACTACTCAACTTCTTTCTGCAATTTTCGTAGTACCACATGGGTATTTATTAACATTAAAAAAAATCTGGCCACGTTCGTTCTTAGAAACCTTTTATCGGGGCGCAAATATTTTGCTAATTAAATTGAGTTGCATACGTATGGATTACATATTGAAAATCGGCGGATCATAAATTGTTGTAAACATATAAATACCGGTTTCGCCCTTCTCGCATTTGCTGTTTACACAGTTCACAGTGGTAACCACACAAAGGCTTAAATAGCTCGAATAGTTAATTTCAAAAGATTTCCATGAAAGTTTAATCAGCACTTGCGTTGCCATTAATATATACATTTTCAATTTTTTTCTGAACTATGAGGGCCGTCATTTCGATTTTCATTGAAATCGGCTGCTACAAATATTAAGCTGTAAATTTTCGACTCTTTCATTTGTCATTCGATTTGCATAATTAAATTAAATTAACTTGCGTTAATAACTTATAATTTCAAGTTTCAACGGAATCTGTTGAGAATCTTGGCTGCTACAGAAATAAAAAAAATTTTATGCCACCCCCCTGTATGGGGAGACCCCCCTTAAAATACCTTAAAATATTTTCTTGCACTGCAAATTTCAAGAGGCACCACTTTTGACCTACGTAGAAAATTTCCTCATTCTAGCTCATGTGGTTTGCGAGAAAACTTGTTTTGACGCACGAACAAACGGACGGACAGACAGACAAGTCGCGATTTTATAATTTTTTAGGGGATTGTTAAAAAGATTTTACAATATCTTAAAAATGGTCTGGTTTATAAATTCTATCAAGTAAAGTCATTTAAAACGTTATCAGGAAAAATATTCATTATTTCAGTTGGCACTAAAATAGCGAATTGCGCTTGCCTTCTGACCTTTGGGGGCCGCCATTTTGAATGCATGCATTTTATTTTGGATTATTTTAAATCTTTGTATGCTAGGAACTCATCAATCAATGTACTACCTCGTTCAAATAGAAGTTTTACTCTAGACAGGGCAAAATAATTCAATTTTTAAAGAAAATGGCAGCTAAAAATATTAGGCTTTAAATTTTCGACTTTTTTATTTTTCATTCAATTTTAATAATTTCCTGCAAAATACAAGGACATAGTACAGAGATCCATAATCTCAAGTTTCATCAAAATCCGCTGGAAAATGTGACCACTAGAGGGCCACAAAAACCTGAAAAAAACGCATATTTAAACGGCCGCCATTTTGAAATTTGCTCATGCATGATCACCAAAATATCAAAGACTGTAGGCCTAAATAATGCCTATCTTGATACCGAATTTCGTATATGTCGGATTAAAATTGCGACTTTAAAAAGCCTTTGAAATTTCGCCCTTTAACTGGCCGCCATTTTGTTTTTTGCAACCTGACCTCCAATTTTTTCACGTAATTCTTTAGATACTTATAATTTCTATCAAACTACCGAATTTCATGAAAATCTGTCGAAAGCTTTGACCACTATTACAACAACAAAATTTTGCACGTTTTTCGACCTTTGAGCGGCCGCCATTTTGTTTCTGCCGTATCGACTTTGGATTTTTTATTGTGAGATTCATCACATACAGCAATGAACCTTTGTACCAAATTTCATCCAAATCGGAGCTATACTTTGGTCAGAATAGAAATCACGATTTTTCGTCTAAAATGGCCGCCATTTTGTTTTTGCCCGGCCGATATAGCTGGTTCACGAATTTAACCGAGATATTTATTCCAATACACCTTTCCTGAAAATTTGGTGAAAATCGAAGCAAAATTGCAACCTCTATCGTGGTCACAAATTTCGTTATATCCCATATATATATATATATATATATATATATATATATATATATATATATATATATATATATATATATATATATATATATATATATATATATATATATATATATATATATATATATATATATGATGCTCTCCGCAATAGGTAAATTTCTTTCGAGAAATTTACCTAAAAGAGGCTGTTGTAGATGAAAACCCGTGATTTCTGTTGTGACAAAAGTATAGCTCCGATTTAAATCAAAATTAGTACAAAGAGTCCTCAAGTATGTGATATGGCTCACAATAAATAATATGGCTCACAAATAATAATTGAACAATAAAAAAAAATACCAAGGCCAGGTCAGAATATCCAAATGGTAGCTAGGCAAAGTTCAAGATTCTTAAAGCTACAATTTATATTGGATTTTTATGAAACTTAAAACCAAGGTACATGCTAATGAGATCTTGTACTAAAATGTAACAGAACTAAATTCCGATTCCTATGAACGCGGCAGATTTTAGCAGTAGTGAGTTTTGCATTGTGGTTAAAAATTTTCTTTTAATATACATGGTACATTGTATTCAAGAAACTGAGTTTTGAAAGATTTGAATGGACCAATCTGCCACCAGAAAGGACGAAATAAATAAAATTTTAGAAAAAAAAGCCCTAAAAAGGATGGATTAAATTTTATGGAAGCAGTGCCAAATCAATTTCCCCATTTCAACATAGAAACATCCAACATGTGAACCATCACAAAAGAAACAGGTAAGAACTGATATGGCACCAATGCCATAAAATTAATTGCATCCTTTTAAGGTTGTTTGGTTTCCCTGAAATACTCCAGAGCTAATTTAGCAAACCACTGAAATGTTGAAAGAAAATGTTTTGCAAATTTACAGAAACTTTATTTCAGTATAAATTAAATATGTGTATGAATGCAATATATTTATAAATTTAACATCAAAATTCAAACCAATGTGTGAGCAATCTTTCGGCCGAAAGAATGCTTTTACAATAGTACTCTGAAAAAACACTTTATTTCTAAAAAACTTTATATACATTTAAGTTGGTTGTGCTTTATAGCTCAAAGCTTTAAAACTTACAGAATTAACTCAAGCCCTCCAAGTCTGAATTCTATTTTTTTTCAACCACATGCAGTCACACTTTATACAATATATTCACATATTGTTTAGACTTACATCAAAGCATGCATAGAGAAGGCTAAAGCTTTTTGCAACGCATTCCACGAGTTTAATTAAAATTGAGAAGCAAAAAGATTCATAGAAACTGTGAGCTCGTTTACACATACTCGTGCATTCAACACACTCAAACCTACCCGGAATAAAAAATACAAATATTGCACAAAAGTTTGCTTGCGCATTTCCTGCAACCCTGCACGTCTTTTTGCGTGCGCCATTCCTGTTTGCCTAAATATGGTGGAGCAGTATAACTTTCATCAATTGGCAGCTGCAGCTGGTCAGCAAAGAAGCGGAAAATGGATAGTAAACAAAAACGTCAATTTACATACTAACCCGTACAATGGGTTTTGTGGAAAACTTTAGTTCGGTATTTACCAAATACGAATTTAAATTCGAATACGAATTCCAAATGAAATTCCTCTGGCAAGGCATTAGCAGCATCAACGTCGATATTCGAATTGAAGTGCAGCTTGCAAGGGAAGTTTGGTAGCGTAAGCTGAGAAGGAAATACGAAATGGCCAGTGCCCGTGAAATACTGCATTTGCCTTACGCTCAACATCTACTGATGCCACTACCAAAATACTTTTCAATTATCCTGATTGGCTTTCCCCCAATAACAATTAGAGTTTTGATTGGAATCCGAGCCAGAGCGGAGAAAAAATCGAATCGAGAGAAAACAATACATATGTGGAGGATTTCGACGAAAAGGTTTGGAGTACAAATAGTACGAACAGAATTAAGCACTCAACAAATTTGCATATTGCTGAATTAGTTGTTGATAAAAGTGGCACGAAGTGCATAGCCTGGTCGAAAGGTGAGGAAAATACTTTCACCAGTGAAGTGGAATAGGCTGAACAGAAAGATATTTAAAATTCTCAATCAGGTTGAATTCTAACGTTTACAAATCATTCAGCGAGTTATAATGTGCAATTTGAATGATAGTACTCACGAAAGTGGTTAAAACTTCGTCTCTCATGTGATTACTGGTCAAATTGCACAAGAGAGCAAACGCTGATATTAGAGAATATGTAACATCCTCAGTAAGGGTAATGTTTCGCTTCCTAGATTTCATCTAAAGCACTGCAGATGGCGGAACTCGCAAGTTACATTCAGATTTGCTCTCCAAGGGAACATGCTTTAATTGAGGTCTTTAAGTCTAAAATTCAACATCGAAAACGGGAAACTCGTATGACATGCTTATACACATGGAGATACAAGACTGTAGAGAGGACAATAAACAACTTTTTTGTCCGAATTTACAACTACCAAACAAATTTGTTCAAAGATGAAGAAAACAGGGGCAATAATTCATTCATTTTCATTGCAAAACCACATAATAAATTTAATGTAGATTGTTTCATTAAAATCAATATTTTACAATTTATTTTGCTGAGGCTAAATAGTTTAACAAGTTTTTAATGTTATAAAATTTTAGACTAAAATAATAGCATCCAATTTCTCATACATTCGTTTTTTTGCATTACTGATATTGATGACCAATCATTTCACAAAAAATTACAAACCAAAAACCAAAAACAAAATACCAAAAACCAAAAACCAAAACCAAAAACCAAAAACCGAAAACCAAAAACCAAAAAACAAAAACCAAAAACCAAAAACCAATAACCAAAAACCAAAAACCAAAAACCGAAAACCAAAAACCAAAAACCAAAAACCAAAAACCAAAAACCCAAAAACCAAAAACCAAAAACAAAAACCAAAAACCAAGAACCAAAAACCAAAAACCAAAAACCAAAAACCAAAAACCAAAACCCAAAAACCAAAAACCAAAAACCAAAAACCCAAAAACCAAAAACCAAAAACCAAAAACCAAAAACGTAAAACCAAAAACCAAAAACCAAAAACCAAAAACCAAAAACCAAAAACCTAAAACCAAAAACCAAAAACCAAAAACCAAAAACCAAAAACCAAAATCCAAAAACCAAAAATCAAAAACCAAAACCCAAAAACCAAAAACCAAAAACCAAAAACCAAAAACCAAAAACCAAAAACCAAAAACGTAAAACCAAAAACCAAAAACCAAAAACCAAAAACCAAAAACCAAAAACCTAAAACCAAAAACCAAAAACCAAAAACCAAAAACCAAAAACCAAAATCCAAAAACCAAAAACCAAAAACCAAAAACCAAAAACCAAAAACCAAAAACCAAAAACCAAAAACCAAAAACCAAAAACCCGAAAACCAAAAACCAAAAACCATAAACCAAAAATCAAAAACAAAGAACCAAAAACCAACATCAAAAACCAAACACCAAAAACCAAAAACCAAAAATCAAAAACCAAAAACCAAAAACCAAAAACCAAAAACCAAAAACCAAAAACCAAAAACCAAAAACCAAAAACCAAAAACCAAAAACCAAAAACCAAAAACCAAAAACCAAAAACCAAAAACCAAAAACCAAAAACCAAAAACAAAAAACCAAAAACCAAAATCCAAAAACCAAAAACCAAAAACCACAAACCAAAAACCAAAAACCAAAAACCAAAAATCATAACCAAAAACCAAAAACCAAAAACCAAAAACCAAAAACCAAAAACCAAAAACCAAAAACCAAAAACCAAAAACCAAAAACCAAATACCAAAAAACCAAAAACCAAAAACCAAAATCCCAAAATCAAAAACCAAAAACCAAAAACCAAAAACTAAAAACCAAAAACCAGAAACCAAAAACCAAAAACCAAAAACCAAAAACCAAAAACCAAAAACCAAAAACCAAAAACCAAAAACCAAAAACCAAAAACCAAAAACCAAAAACCAAAAACCAAAAACCAAAAACCAAAAACCAAAAAACCCAAAAACCAAAAACCAAAAACCAAAAACCAAAAACCAAAAACCAAAAACCAAAAACCGAAAACCAAAAACCGAAAATCAAAAACCAAAAACCAAAAACCAAACACCAAAAACCAAAAACCAAAAACCAAAAACCAAAAACCAAAAATCAAAAACCAAAAACATAAAACCAAAAACCCAAAAACCAAAAACCAAACACCAAAAACCAAACACCAAAAACCAAAAACCAAAAACCAAAAACCAAAAACCAAAAACCAAAAACCAAAAACCAAAAACCAAAAATCAAAAACCAAAAACTAAAAACCAAAAACCAAAACCCAAACACCAAAAACCAAAAACATAAAACCAAAAACCAAAAACCAAAAACCAAAAACCCAAAAACCAAAAACCAAAAACCAAAACCCAAACACCAAAAACCAAATATCAAAAACCAAAAACCAAAACCAAAAACCAAAAACCAAAAACCAAAAACCAAAAACCAAAAACCAAAAACCAAAATCCAAAAACCAAAAAACCCAAAAACCAAAAACCAAAAACCAAAAACCAAAAAACAAAAACCAAAAACCAAAAACCGAAAACCGAAAACCAAAAACCGAAAACCAAAAAACAAAAACCAAAAACCAAAAACCAAAAACCAAAAACCAAAAACCCAAAAACCAAAAACCAAAACCCAAACACCAAAATCCAAAAACCAAAAACCATAACCAAAAACCAAAAACCAAAAACCAAAAACCAAAAACCAAAAACAGAAAACCAAAAACCAAAAACCAAAAACCAAAAAACCCAAAAACCAAAAACCAAAAACCAAAAACCAAAAACCAAAGACCAAAAACCAAAAACCATAAACCACAAACCAAAAATCAAAAACCAAAAACTGAAAACCAAACACCAAAAACCAAAAACCAAAAACCAAAAACCAAAAAACCAAAAACCAAAAACGAAAAACCAAAAACCAAAAACCAAAAACCAAAAACCAAAAACCAAAAACCAAGAACCAAAAACCAAAAACCAAAAACCAAAAACCAAAAAACCCAAAAACCAAAAACCAAAAACCAAAAACCAAAAACCAAAAACCAAAAACCAAAAACCAAAAACCAAAAACCAAAAACCAAAAACCAAAAACCAAAAACCAAAAACCAAAAACCAAAAACCAAAAACCAAAAACCATATAACCAAAAACCAAAAATCATAACCAAAAACCAAAAACCAAAAACCAAAAACCAAAAACCAAAAACCAAAAACCAAAAACCAAAAACCAAAAACCCAAAAACCAAAAACCAAAACCCAAACACCAAAAACCAAAAACCAAAAA
Source organism: Odontomyia ornata (assembly GCA_963969285.1). Classification (NCBI taxonomy): domain Eukaryota; kingdom Metazoa; phylum Arthropoda; class Insecta; order Diptera; family Stratiomyidae; genus Odontomyia; species Odontomyia ornata. Next base: position 449,910,686 of record OZ017738.1, read on the forward strand.
CCAAACACCAAAAACCAAAAACCAAAAACCAAAAACCAAAAACCAAAAACCAAAAACCAAAAACCAAAAACCAAAAACCAAAATACCCAAAAACCAAAAACCAAAAACCAAAAACCAAAAACCAAAAACCGAAAACCAAAAACCGAAAACCAAAAACCGAAAACCAAAACCCAAACACCAAAAACCAAAAACCAAAAACCGAAAACCAAAAACCGAAAACCAAAATTCAAAAACCAAAAACCAAAAACCAAAAACCAAAAACCAAAAACCAAAACCCAAACACCAAAAACCAAAAACCAAAAACCAAACACCAAAAACCAAAAACCAAAAACCAAAAACCAAAAACCAAAAACCAAAAACCAAAAACCAAAAACCAAAAACCAAAAACCAAAAACCAAAAACCAAAAACCAAAAACCAATAACCAAAAAACCCAAAAACCAAAAACCAAAAACCAAAAACCAAAACCAAAAACCAAAAACCAAAAACCAAAAACCGAAAACCAAAAACCGAAAACCAAAAACCGAAAACCAAAAACCAAAAACCAAAAACCAAAAACCAAAAACCAAAAACCAAAAACCCAAAAACCAAAAACCAAAACCCAAACACCAAAAACCAAAAACCAAAAACCAAACACCAAAAACCAAAAACCAAAAACCAAAAACCAAAAACCAAAAACCAAAAACCAAAAACCAAAAACCAAAAACCAAAATACCCAAAAACCAAAAACCAAAAACCAAAAACCAAAAACCAAAAACCGAAAACCAAAAACCGAAAACCAAAAACCAAAAACCAAAAACCAAAAACCAAAAACCAAATCCAAAAACCAAAAACCAAAAATAAAAACCAAACACCAAAAACCAAAAACCAAAAACCAAAAACCAAAAACCAAAAACATAAAACCAAAAACCAAAAACCAAAAACCAAAACCCAAACACCAAAAACCAAAAACAAAAAACCAAAAACCAAAAACCAAAAACCAAAAACCAAAAACCCAAAAACCAAAAACCAAAAACCAAAAACCAAAAACCAAGAACCAAAAACCAAAAACCAAAAACCAAAAACCAAAAACCAAAACCCAAAAACCAAAAACCAAAAACCAAAAACCCAAAAACCAAAAACCAAAAACCAAAAACCAAAAACGTAAAACCAAAAACCAAAAACCAAAAACCAAAAACCAAAAACCAAAAACCTAAAACCAAAAACCAAAAACCAAAAACCAAAAAACAAAAACCAAAAACCAAAAACCAATAACCAAAAACCAAAAACCAAAAACCGAAAACCAAAAACCAAAAACCAAAAACCAAAAACCAAAAACCCAAAAACCAAAAACCAAAAACCAAAAACCAAAAACCAAGAACCAAAAACCAAAAACCAAAAACCAAAAACCAAAAACCAAAACCCAAAAACCAAAAACCAAAAACCAAAAACCCAAAAACCAAAAACCAAAAACCAAAAACCAAAAACGTAAAACCAAAAACCAAAAACCAAAAACCAAAAACCAAAAACCAAAAACCTAAAACCAAAAACCAAAAACCAAAAACCAAAAACCAAAAACCAAAATCCAAAAACCAAAAATCAAAAACCAAAACCCAAAAACCAAAAACCAAAAACCAAAAACCAAAAACCAAAAACCAAAAACCAAAAACGTAAAACCAAAAACCAAAAACCAAAAACCAAAAACCAAAAACCAAAAACCTAAAACCAAAAACCAAAAACCAAAAACCAAAAACCAAAAACCAAAATCCAAAAACCAAAAACCAAAAACCAAAAACCAAAAACCAAAAACCAAAAACCAAAAACCAAAAACCAAAAACCAAAAACCCGAAAACCAAAAACCAAAAACCATAAACCAAAAATCAAAAACAAAGAACCAAAAACCAACATCAAAAACCAAACACCAAAAACCAAAAACCAAAAATCAAAAACCAAAAACCAAAAACCAAAAACCAAAAACCAAAAACCAAAAACCAAAAACCAAAAACCAAAAACCAAAAACCAAAAACCAAAAACCAAAAACCAAAAACCAAAAACCAAAAACCAAAAACCAAAAACCAAAAACCAAAAACCAAAAACAAAAAACCAAAAACCAAAATCCAAAAACCAAAAACCAAAAACCACAAACCAAAAACCAAAAACCAAAAACCAAAAATCATAACCAAAAACCAAAAACCAAAAACCAAAAACTAAAAACCAAATACCAAAAAACCAAAAACCAAAAACGAAAATCCCAAAAACCAAAAACCAAAAACCAAAAACCAAAAACCAAAAACCAAAAACCAAAAACCAAAAAACATAAAACCAAAAACCAACAATCATAACCAAAAACCAAAAACCAAAAACCAAAAACCAAAAACCAAAAACCAAAAACCAAAAACCAAAAACCAAAAACCAAAAACCAAATACCAAAAAACCAAAAACCAAAAACCAAAATCCCAAAATCAAAAACCAAAAACCAAAAACCAAAAACTAAAAACCAAAAACCAGAAACCAAAAACCAAAAACCAAAAACCAAAAACCAAAAACCAAAAACCAAAAACCAAAAACCAAAAACCAAAAACCAAAAACCAAAAACCAAAAACCAAAAACCAAAAACCAAAAACCAAAAACCAAAAACCAAAAAACCCAAAAACCAAAAACCAAAAACCAAAAACCAAAAACCAAAAACCAAAAACCAAAAACCGAAAACCAAAAACCGAAAATCAAAAACCAAAAACCAAAAACCAAACACCAAAAACCAAAAACCAAAAACCAAAAACCAAAAACCAAAAATCAAAAACCAAAAACATAAAACCAAAAACCCAAAAACCAAAAACCAAACACCAAAAACCAAACACCAAAAACCAAAAACCAAAAACCAAAAACCAAAAACCAAAAACCAAAAACCAAAAACCAAAAACCAAAAATCAAAAACCAAAAACTAAAAACCAAAAACCAAAACCCAAACACCAAAAACCAAAAACATAAAACCAAAAACCAAAAACCAAAAACCAAAAACCCAAAAACCAAAAACCAAAAACCAAAACCCAAACACCAAAAACCAAATATCAAAAACCAAAAACCAAAACCAAAAACCAAAAACCAAAAACCAAAAACCAAAAACCAAAAACCAAAAACCAAAATCCAAAAACCAAAAAACCCAAAAACCAAAAACCAAAAACCAAAAACCAAAAAACAAAAACCAAAAACCAAAAACCGAAAACCGAAAACCAAAAACCGAAAACCAAAAAACAAAAACCAAAAACCAAAAACCAAAAACCAAAAACCAAAAACCCAAAAACCAAAAACCAAAACCCAAACACCAAAATCCAAAAACCAAAAACCATAACCAAAAACCAAAAACCAAAAACCAAAAACCAAAAACCAAAAACAGAAAACCAAAAACCAAAAACCAAAAACCAAAAAACCCAAAAACCAAAAACCAAAAACCAAAAACCAAAAACCAAAGACCAAAAACCAAAAACCATAAACCACAAACCAAAAATCAAAAACCAAAAACTGAAAACCAAACACCAAAAACCAAAAACCAAAAACCAAAAACCAAAAAACCAAAAACCAAAAACGAAAAACCAAAAACCAAAAACCAAAAACCAAAAACCAAAAACCAAAAACCAAGAACCAAAAACCAAAAACCAAAAACCAAAAACCAAAAAACCCAAAAACCAAAAACCAAAAACCAAAAACCAAAAACCAAAAACCAAAAACCAAAAACCAAAAACCAAAAACCAAAAACCAAAAACCAAAAACCAAAAACCAAAAACCAAAAACCAAAAACCAAAAACCAAAAACCATATAACCAAAAACCAAAAATCATAACCAAAAACCAAAAACCAAAAACCAAAAACCAAAAACCAAAAACCAAAAACCAAAAACCAAAAACCAAAAACCCAAAAACCAAAAACCAAAACCCAAACACCAAAAACCAAAAACCAAAAACCAAACACCAAAAACCAAAAACCAAAAACCAAAAACCAAAAACCAAAAACCAAAAACCAAAAACCAAAAACCAAAAACCAAAATACCCAAAAACCAAAAACCAAAAACCAAAAACCAAAAACCAAAAACCGAAAACCAAAAACCGAAAACCAAAAACCGAAAACCAAAACCCAAACACCAAAAACCAAAAACCAAAAACCGAAAACCAAAAACCGAAAACCAAAATTCAAAAACCAAAAACCAAAAACCAAAAACCAAAAACCAAAAACCAAAACCCAAACACCAAAAACCAAAAACCAAAAACCAAACACCAAAAACCAAAAACCAAAAACCAAAAACCAAAAACCAAAAACCAAAAACCAAAAACCAAAAACCAAAAACCAAAAACCAAAAACCAAAAACCAAAAACCAAAAACCAATAACCAAAAAACCCAAAAACCAAAAACCAAAAACCAAAAACCAAAACCAAAAACCAAAAACCAAAAACCAAAAACCGAGAACCAAAAACCGAAAACCAAAAACCGAAAACCAAAAACCAAAAACCAAAAACCAAAAACCAAAAACCAAAAACCAAAAACCCAAAAACCAAAAACCAAAACCCAAACACCAAAAACCAAAAACCAAAAACCAAACACCAAAAACCAAAAACCAAAAACCAAAAACCAAAAACCAAAAACCAAAAACCAAAAACCAAAAACCAAAAACCAAAATACCCAAAAACCAAAAACCAAAAACCAAAAACCAAAAACCAAAAACCGAAAACCAAAAACCGAAAACCAAAAACCAAAAACCAAAAACCAAAAACCAAAAACCAAATCCAAAAACCAAAAACCAAAAATAAAAACCAAACACCAAAAACCAAAAACCAAAAACCAAAAACCAAAAACCAAAAACATAAAACCAAAAACCAAAAACCAAAAACCAAAACCCAAACACCAAAAACCAAAAACAAAAAACCAAAAACCAAAAACCAAAAACCAAAAACCAAAAACCAAAAACCAAAAACCAAAAACCAAAAAACCCAAAAACCAAAAACCAAAAACCAAAAACCAATAACCAAAAAACCCAAAAACCAAAAACCAAAAACCAAAAACCAAAAACCAAAAACCAAAAACCAAAAACCAAAAACCAAAAACCAAAAACCAAAAACCAAAAACCAAAAACCAAAAACCAAAAACCAAAAACCAAAAACCAAAAACCAAAAACCAAAAACCAAAAACCAAAAACCAAAAACCAAATACCAAAAACCAAAACCCAAAAACCAAAAACCAAAAACCAAAAACCAAAAACCAAAAACCAAAAACCAATAACCAAAAACCAAAAACCAAAAACCAAAAACCAAAAACCAAAAACCAAAAACCAAAAACCAAAAACCAAAAACCAAAAACCAAAAACCAAAAACCAAAAACGAAAAACCAAAAACCAAAATCCCAAAACCAAAAACCAAAAACCAAAAACCAAAAACCAAAAACCAAAAACCCTAAAACCAAAAATCATAACCAAAAGCCAAAAACCAAAAACCAAAAACCAAAAAACCCAAAAACCAAAAACCAAAAACCAAAAACCAAAAACCAAAAACCAAATACCGAAAACCAAAAACCGAAAACCAAAAACCGAAAACCAAAAACCAGTACCAAAAACCAAAAACCAAAAACCAAAAAACCAAAAACCAAAAACCAAAAACCAAACACCAAAAACCAAAAACCAAAAACCAAAAACCAAAAACAAAAAACCAAAAACCAAAAACCAAAAACCAAAAACCAAAAACCAAAAAACAAAAACCAAAAACCAAAAACCGAAAACCAAAAACGAAAAACGAAAAACAAAAAACCAAAAACAAAAAACCAAAAACCAAAAACCAAAAACCAAACACCAAAAACCAAAAACCAAAAACCAAAAACCAAAAACCAAAAACCAAAAACCAAAAACCAAAAACCAAAAACCAAAAACCAAAAACCAAAAATCAAAAACCAAAAACCAAAAACCAAAAACCAAAAACCAAAAACCAAAAACCAAAAACCAAAAACCAAAAACCAAAAACCAAAAACCAAAAACCAAAAACCAAAAACCAAAAACCAAAAACCAAAAACCAAAAACCAAAAACCAAAAACCAAAAACCAAAAACCAAAAACCAAAAACCAAAAACCAAAAACCAAAAATCAAAAACCAAAAACCAAAAACCAAAAACCAAAAACCAAAAACCAAAAACCAAAAACCAAAAACCAAAAACCAAAAACCAAAAACCAAAAACCAAAAAACCAAAAACCAAAAACCAAAAACCAACAACCAAAAACCAAAAACCAAAAACCAAAAACCAAAAACCAAAAACCAAAAACCAAAAACCAAAAACCAAAAACCAAAAACCAAAAACCAAAAAACCAAAAACCAAAAACCAAAAACAAACAACCAAAAACCAAAAACCAAAAGCCAAAAACCAAAAACCAAAAACCAAAAACCAAAAACCAAAAACCAAAAACCAAAAACCAAAAACCAAAATCCAAAAACCAAAAACCAAAAACCAAAAACCAAAAACCAAAAACCAAAAACCAAAAACCAAAAACCAAAAACCAAAAACCAAAAACCAAAAACCAAAAACCAAAAACCAAAAACCAAAAACCAAAAACCAAAAACCAACAACCAAAAACCAAAACCCAAAAACCAAAAACCAAAAACCAAAAACCAAAAACCAAAAACCAAAAACCAAAAACCAAAAACCAAAAACCAAAAACCAAAAACCAAAAACCAAAAACCAAAAACCAAAAACCAAAAACCAAAAACCAAAAACCAAAAACCAAAAACCAAAAACCAAAAACCAAAAACCAAAAACCAAAAACCAAAAACCAAAAACCAAAAACCAAAAACCAAAAACAAAAACCAAAAACCAAAAACCAAAAACCAAAAACCAAATACCAAAAACCAAAAACCCAAAACCAAAAACCAAAAACCAAAAACCAAAAACCAAAAACCAAAAACAAAAAACAAAAAACAAAAAACCATAAACCAAAAACCAAAAACAAAAAACAAAAAACAAAAAACAAAAAACCAAAAACCAAAAACCAAAAACCAAAAACCAAAAACCAAAAACCAAAAACCAAAAACCAAAAACCAAAAACCAAAAACCAAAAACCAAAAACCAAAAACCAAAAAAAAAAAAACCAAAAACCAAGAACCAAAAACCAAAAACCAAAAACCAAAAACCAAAAACCAAAAACCAAAAACCAAAAACCAAAAACCAAAAACCAAAAACCAAAAACAAAAAACAAAAACCAAAAACCAAAAACCAAAAACCAAAAACCAAAAACCAAAAACCAAAAACCAAAACCAAAAACCAAAAACCAAAAACCAAAAACCAAAAACCAAAAACCAAAAACCAAAAACCAAAAACCAAAAACAAATACCAAAAACCAAAAACCAAAAACCAAAAACCAAAAACCAAAAACCAAAAACCAAAAACCAAAAACCAAAAAACCAAAAACCAAAAACCAAAAACCAACAACCAAAAACCAAAAACCAAAAACCAAAAACCAAAAACCAAAAACCAAAAACCAAAAACCAAAAACCAAAAACCAAAAATCAAAAACCAAAAACCAAAAACCAAAAACCAAAAACCAAAAACCAAAAACCAAAAACCAAAAACCAAAAACCAAAAACCAAAAACCAAAAAACCAAAAACCAAAAACCAAAAACCAAAAACCAAAAACCAAAAACCAACAACCAAAAACCAAAAACCAAAAACCAAAAACCAAAAACCAAAAACCAAAAACCAAAAACCAAAAACCAAAAACCAAAAACCAAAAACCAAAAACCAAAAACCAAAAACCAAAAAACCAAAAACCAAAAACCAAAAACCAACAACCAAAAACCAAAAAACCAAAAACCAAAAACCAAAAACCAACAACCAAAAACCAAAAACCAAAAACCAAAAACCAAAAACCAAAAACCAAAAATCAAAAACCAAAAACCAAAAACCAAAAACCAAAAACCAAAAACCAAAAACCAAAAACCAAAAACCAAAAACCAAAAAACCAAAAACCAAAAACCAAAAACCAAAAACCAAAAACCAAAAACCAAAAACCAAAAACCAAAAACCAAAAACCAAAAACCAAAAACCAAAAACCAAAAACCAAAAACCAAAAACCAAAAACCAAAAACCAAAAACCAAAAACCAAAAACCAAAAACCAAAAACCAAAAACCAAAAACCAAAAAACCAAAAACCAAAAACCAAAAACCAACAACCAAAAACCAAAAACCAAAAACCAAAAACCAAAAACCAAAAACCAAAAACCAAAAACCAAAAAACCAAAAACCAAAAACCAAAAACCAAAAACCAAAAACCAAAAACCAAAAACCAAAAACCAAAAACCAAAAACCAAAAACCAAAAATCAAAAACCAAAAATCAAAAACCAAAAACCAAAAACCAAAAACCAAAAACCAAAAACCAAAAACCAAAAACCAAAAACCAAAAACCAAAAAACCAAAAACCAAAAACCAAAAACCAAAAACCAAAAACCAAAAACCAACAACCAAAAACCAAAAACCAAAAACCAAAAACCAAAAACCAAAAACCAAAAACCAAAAACCAAAAACCAAAAACCAAAAACCAAAAACCAAAAACCAAAAACCAAAAACCAAAAACCAAAAACCAAAAACCAAAAACCAAAAACCAAAAACCAAAAACCAAAAACCAAAAACCAAAAATCAAAAACCAAAAACCAAAAACCAAAAACCAAAAACCAAAAACCAAAAACCAAAAACCAAAAACCAAAAACCAAAAACCAAAAACCAAAAACCAAAAAACCAAAAACCAAAAACCAAAAACCAACAACCAAAAACCAAAAACCAAAAACCAAAAACCAAAAACCAAAAACCAAAAACCAAAAACCAAAAACCAAAAAACCAAAAACCAAAAACCAAAAACAAACAACCAAAAACCAAAAACCAAAAGCCAAAAACCAAAAACCAAAAACCAAAAACCAAAAACCAAAAACCAAAAACCAAAAACCAAAAACCAAAATCCAAAAACCAAAAACCAAAAACCAAAAACCAAAAACCAAAAACCAAAAACCAAAAACCAAAAACCAAAAACCAAAAACCAAAAACCAAAAACCAAAAACCAAAAACCAAAAACCAAAAACCAACAACCAAAAACCAAAACCCAAAAACCAAAAACCAAAAACCAAAAACCAAAAACCAAAAACCAAAAACCAAAAACCAAAAACCAAAAACCAAAAACCAAAAACCAAAAACCAAAAACCAAAAACCAAAAACCAAAAACCAAATACCAAAAACCAAAAACCAAAAACCAAAAACCAAAAACCAAAAACCAAAAACCAAAAACCAAAAACCAAAAACCAAAAACCAAAAACCAAAAACCAAAAACCAAAAACAAAAACCAAAAACCAAAAACCAAAAACCAAAAACCAAAAACCAAAAACCAAAAACCAAAAACCAAAAACCAAAAACCAAAAACCAAAAACCAAAAACCAAAAACCAAAAACCAAAAACCAAAAACCAAAAACCAAAAACCAAAAACCAAAAACCAAAAACCAAAAACCAAAAACCAAAAACCAAAAACCAAAAACCAAAAACCAAAAACCAAAAACCTAAAACCAAAAACCAAAAACCAAAAACCAAAAACAAAAACCAAAAACCAAAAACCAAAAACCAAAAACCAAAAACCAAAAACCAAAAAACCAAAAACCAAAAACCAAAAACCAAAAACCAAAAACCAAAAACCAAAAACCAAAAACCAAACACCAAAAACCAAATACCAAAAACCGAAAACCCAAAACCAAAAACCAAAAACCAAAAACCAAAAACCAAAAACAAAAAACAAAAAACAAAAAACCATAAACCAAAAACCAAAAACAAAAAACAAAAAACAAAAAACCAAAAACCAAAAACCAAAAACCAAAAACCAAAAACCAACAACCAAAAACCAAAAACCAAAAACCAAAAACCAAAAACCAAAAACCAAAAACCAAAAACCAAAAACCAAAAACCAAAAACCAAAAAACCAAAAACCAAAAACCAAAAACAAACAACCAAAAACCAAAAACCAAAAGCCAAAAACCAAAGACCAAAAACCAAAAACCAAAAACCAAAAACCAAAAACCAAAAACCAAAAACCAAAAACCAAAATCCAAAAACCAAAAACCAAAAACCAAAAACCAAAAACCAAAAACCAAAAACCAAAAACCAAAAACCAAAAACCAAAAACCAAAAACCAAAAACCAAAAACCAAAAACCAAAAACCAAAAACCAAAAACCAAATACCAAAAACCAAAAACCAAAAACCAAAAACCAAAAACCAAAAACCAAAAACCAAAAACCAAAAACCAAAAACCAAAAACCAAAAACCAAAAACCAAAAACCAAAAACCAAAAACCAAAAACCAAAAACAAAAAACCAAAAACCAAAAACCAAAAACCAAAAACCAAAAACCAAAAACCAAAAACCAAAAACAAAAACCAAAAACCAAAAACAAAAACCAAAAACCTAAAACCAAAAACCAAAAACCAAAAACCAAAAACCAAAAACCAAAAACCAAAAACCAAAAACCAAAAACCAAAAACCAAAAACCAAAAACCAAAAACCAAAAAACAAAAACCAAAAACCAAAAATCAAAAACCAAAAACCAAAAACCAAAAACCAAAAACCAAAAACAAAAACCAAAAACCAAAAACCAAAAACCAAAAACCAAAAACCAAAAACCAAAAACCAAAAACCAAAAACCAAAAACCAAAAACCAAAAACCAAAAACCAAAAACCAAAAACCAAAAACCAAAAACCAAAAACCAAAAACCAAAAACCAAAAACAAAAACCAAAAACCAAAAACCAAAAACCAAAAACCAAAAACCAAAAACCAAAAACCAAAAACCAAAAACCAAAAACCAAAAACCAAAAACCAAAAACCAAAAACCAAAAACCAAAAACCAAAAACCAAAAACCAAAAACCAAAAACCAAAAACCAAAAACCAAAAACCAAAAACCAAAAACCAAAAACCAAAAACCAAAAACCAAAAACCAAAAACCAAAAACCAAAAACCAAAAACCAAAAACCAAAAACCAAAAACCAAAAACCAAAAACCAAAAACCAAAAACCAAAAACCAAAAACCAAAAACCAAAAACCAAAAACCAAAAACCAAAAACCAAAAACCAAAAACCAAAAACCAAAAACCAAAAACAAAAACCAAAAACCAAAAACCAAAAACCAAAAACCAAAAACCAAAAACCAAAAACCAAAAACCAAAAACCAAAAACCAAAAACCAAAAACCAAAAACCAAAAACCAAAAACCAAACACCAAAAACCAAATACCAAAAACCAAAAACCAAAAACCAAAAACCAAAAACCAAAAACCAAAAACCAAAAACAAAAAAAAAAACCAAAAACCATAAACCAAAAACCAAAAACCAAAAACCAAAAACCAAAAACCAAAAACCAAAAACCAAAAACCAAAAACCAAAAACCAAAAACCAAAAACCAAAAACCAAAAACCAAAAACCAAAAACCAAAAACCAAAAACAAAAAACCAAAAACCAAAAACCAAAAACCAAAAACCAAAAACCAAAAACCAAAAACCAAAAACCAAAAACCAAAAACCAAAAACCAAAAACAAAAACCAAAAACCAAAAACCAAAAACCAAAAACCAAAAACCAAAAACCAAAAACCAAAAACCAAAAACCAAAACCAAAAACCAAAAACCAAAAACCAAAAACCAAAAACCAAAAACCAAAAACCAAAAACCAAAAACCAAAAACCAAAAACCAAAAACCAAAAACCAAAAACCAAAAACCAAAAACCAAAAACCAAAAACCAAAAACCAAAAAACCAAAAACCAAAAACCAAAAACCAAAAACCAAAAACCAAAAACCAAAAACCAAAAACCAAAAACCAAAAACCAAAAACCAAAAACCAAAAACCAAAAACCAAAAACCAAAAACCAAAAACCAAAAACCAAAAACCAAAAACCAAAAACCAAAAACCAAAAACCAAAAACCAAAAACCAAAAACCAAAAACCAAAAACCAAAAACCAAAAACCAAAAACCAAAAACCAAAAACCAAAAACCAAAAACCAAAAACCAAAAACCAAAAACCAAAAACCAAAAACCAAAAACCAAAAACCAAAAACCAAAAACCAAAAACCAAAAACCAAAAACCAAAAACCAAAAACCAAAAACCAAAAACCAAAAACCAAAAACCAAAAACCAAAAACCAAAAACCAAAAACCAAAAACCAAAAACCAAAAACCAAAAACCAAAAACCAAAAACCAAAAACCAAAAACCAAAAACCAAAAACCAAAAACCAAAAACCAAAAACCAAAAACCAAAAACCAAAAACCAAAAACCAAAAACCAAAAACCAAAAACCAAAAACCAAAAACCAAAAACCAAAAACCAAAAACCAAAAACCAAAAACCAAAAACCAAAAACCAAAAACCAAAAACCAAAAACCAAAAACCAAAACCAAAAACCAAAAACCAAAAACCAAAAACCAAAAACCAAAAACCAAAAACCAAAAACCAAAAACCAAAAACCAAAAACCAAAAACCAAAAACCAAAAACCAAAAACCAAAAACCAAAAACCAAAAACCAAAAACCAAAAACCAAAAACCAAAAACCAAAAACCAAAAACCAAAAACCAAAAACCAAAAACCAAAAACCAAAAACCAAAAACCAAAAACCAAAAACCAAAAACCAAAAACCAAAAACCAAAAACCAAAAACCAAAAACCAAAAACCAAAAACCAAAAACCAAAAACCAAAAACCAAAAACCAAAAACCAAAAACCAAAAACCAAAAACCAAAAACCAAAAACCAAAAACCAAAAACCAAAAACCAAAAACCAAAAACCAAAAACCAAAAACCAAAAACCAAAAACCAAAAACCAAAAACCAAAAACCAAAAACCAAAAACCAAAAACCAAAAACCAAAAACCAAAAACCAAAAACCAAAAACCAAAAACCAAAAACCAAAAACCAAAAACCAAAAACCAAAAACCAAAAACCAAAAACCAAAAACCAAAAACCAAAAACCAAAAACCAAAAACCAAAAACCAAAAACCAAAAACCAAAAACCAAAAACCAAAAACCAAAAACCAAAAACCAAAAACCAAAAACCAAAAACCAAAAACCAAAAACCAAAAACCAAAAACCAAAAACCAAAAACCAAAAACCAAAAACCAAAAACCAAAAACCAAAAACCAAAAACCAAAAACCAAAAACCAAAAACCAAAAACCAAAAACCAAAAACCAAAAACCAAAAACCAAAAACCAAAAACCAAAAACCAAAAACCAAAAACCAAAAACCAAAAACCAAAAACCAAAAACCAAAAACCAAAAACCAAAAACCAAAAACCAAAAACCAAAAACCAAAAACCAAAAACCAAAAACCAAAAACCAAAAACCAAAAACCAAAAACCAAAAACCAAAAACAAAAAACCAAAAACCAAGAACCAAAAACCAAAAACCAAAAACCAAAAACCAAAAACCAAAAACCAAAAACCAAAAACCAAAAACCAAAAACAAAAAACAAAAACCAAAAACCAAAAACCAAAAACCAAAAACCAAAAACCAAAAACCAAAAACCAAAAACCAAAACCAAAAACCAAAAACCTAAAACCAAAAACCAAAAACCAAAAACCAAAAACCAAGAACCAAAAACCAAAAACCAAAAACCAAAAACCAAAAACCAAAAACCAAAAACCAAAAACCAAAAACCAAAAACCAAAAACCAAAAAACAAAAACCAAAAACCAAAAACCAAAAACCAAAAACCAAAAACCAAAAACCAAAAACCAAAAACCAAAAACCAAAACCAAAAACCAAAAACCTAAAACCAAAAACCAAAAACCAAAAACCAAAAACCAAAAACCAAAAACCAAAAACAAATACCAAAAACCAAAAACCAAAAACCAAAAACCAAAAACCAAAAACCAAAAACCAAAAACCAAAAAACCAAAAACCAAAAACCAAAAACCAACAACCAAAAACCAAAAACCAAAAACCAAAAACCAAAAACCAAAAACCAAAAACCAAAAACCAAAAATCAAAAACCAAAAACCAAAAACAAAAAACAAAAACCAAAAACCAAAAACCAAAAACCAAAAACCAAAAACCAAAAACCAAAAACCAAAAACCAAAACCAAAAACCAAAAACCTAAAACCAAAAACCAAAAACCAAAAACCAAAAACCAAAAACCAAAAACCAAAAACCAAAAACAAATACCAAAAACCAAAAACCAAAAACCAAAAACCAAAAACCAAAAACCAAAAACCAAAAACCAAAACCAAAAACCAAAAACCAAAAACCAAAAACCAAAAACAAAAAACCAAAAACCAAGAACCAAAAACCAAAAACCAAAAACCAAAAACCAAAAACCAAAAACCAAAAACCAAAAACAAAAAACCAAAAACCAAGAACCAAAAACCAAAAACCAAAAACCAAAAACCAAAAACCAAAAACCAAAAACCAAAAACCAAAAACCAAAAACAAAAAACAAAAACCAAAAACCAAAAACCAAAAACCAAAAACCAAAAACCAAAAACCAAAAACCAAAAACCAAAACCAAAAACCAAAAACCTAAAACCAAAAACCAAAAACCAAAAACAAAAAACCAAAAACCAAAAACCAAAAACCAAAAACCAAAAACAAAAAACCAAAAACCAAGAACCAAAAACCAAAAACCAAAAACCAAGAACCAAAAACCAAAAACCAAAAACCAAAAACCAAAAACCAAAAACCAAAAACCAAAAACCAAAAACCAAAAACCAAAAACCAAAAACAAAAAACAAAAACCAAAAACCAAAAACCAAAAACCAAAAACCAAAAACCAAAAACCAAAAACCAAAAACCAAAAACCAAAAACCAAAAACCAAAAACAAAAAACCAAAAACCAAGAACCAAAAACCAAAAACCAAAAACCCAAAAACCAAAAACCAAAAACCAAAAACCAAAAACCAAAAACAAAAAACCAAAAACCAAAAACCAAAAACCAAAAACAAAAAACCAAAAACCAAGAACCAAAAACCAAAAACCAAAAACCAAAAACCAAAAACCAAAAACCAAAAACCAAAAACCAAAAACCAAAAACCAAAAACCAAAAACCAAAAACCAAAAACCAAAAACCAAAAATAAAAAACCAAAAACCAAGAACCAAAAACCAAAAACCAAAAACCAAAAACCAAAAACCAAAAACCAAAAACCAAAAACCAAAAACCAAAAACCAAAAACAAAAAACAAAAACCAAAAACCAAAAACCAAAAACCAAAAACCAAAAACCAAAAACCAAAAACCAAAAACCAAAACCAAAAACCAAAAACCTAAAACCAAAAACCAAAAACCAAAAACCAAAAACCAAAAACCAAAAACAAATACCAAAAACCAAAAACCAAAAACCAAAAACCAAAAACCAAAAACCAAAAACCAAAAACCAAAAACCAAAAACCAAAAAACCAAAAACCAAAAACCAAAAACCAACAACCAAAAACCAAAAACCAAAAACCAAAAACCAAAAACCAAAAACCAAAAACCAAAAACCAAAAACCAAAAACCAAAAATCAAAAACCAAAAACCAAAAACCAAAAACCAAAAACCAAAAACCAAAAACCAAAAACCAAAAACCAAAAACCAAAAACCAAAAACCAAAAAACCAAAAACCAAAAACCAAAAAACCAAAAACCAAAAACCAAAAACCAACAACCAAAAACCAAAAACCAAAAACCAAAAACCAAAAACCAAAAACCAAAAACCAAAAACCAAAAACCAAAAACCAAAAAACCAAAAACCAAAAACCAAAAACCAACAACCAAAAACCAAAAACCAAAAACCAAAAACCAAAAACCAAAAACCAAAAACCAAAAACCAAAAACCATAAACCAAAAACCAAAAACCCAAAACCAAAAACCAAAAACCAAAAACCAAAAACCAAAAACCAAAAACCAAAAACCAAAAACCAAAAACCAAAAACCAAAAAACCAAAAACCAAAAACCAAAAACCAACAACCAAAAACCAAAAACCAAAAACCAAAAACCAAAAACCAAAAACCAAAAACCAAAAACCAAAAACCAAAAATCAAAAACCAAAAACCAAAAACAAAAAACAAAAACCAAAAACCAAAAACCAAAAACCAAAAACCAAAAACCAAAAACCAAAAACCAAAAACCAAAACCAAAAACCAAAAACCTAAAACCAAAAACCAAAAACCAAAAACCAAAAACCAAAAACCAAAAACCAAAAACCAAAAACAAATACCAAAAACCAAAAACCAAAAACCAAAAACCAAAAACCAAAAACCAAAAACCAAAAACCAAAACCAAAAACCAAAAACCAAAAACCAAAAACCAAAAACCAAAAACCAAAAACCAAAAACCAAAAACCAAAAACCAAAAACCAAAAACCAAAAACCAAAAACCAAAAACCAAAAACCAAAAACCAAAAACCAAAAACCAAAAACCAAAAACCAAAAACCAAAAACCAAAAACCAAAAACCAAAAACCAAAAAACCAAAAACCAAAAACCAAAAACCAAAAACCAAAAACCAAAAACCAAAAACCAAAAACCAAAAACCAAAAACCAAAAACCAAAAACCAAAAACCAAAAACCAAAAACCAAAAACCAAAAACCAAAAACCAACAACCAAAAACCAAAAACCAAAAACCAAAAACCAAAAACCAAAAACCAAAAACCAAAAACCAAAAACCAAAAACGAAAAACCAAAAACCAAAAACCAAAAACCAAAAACCAAAAACCAAAAACCAGAAACCAAAAACCAAAAACCGAAAACCAAAAACCAAAAACCAAAAACCAAAAACCAAAAACCAAAAAACCAAAAACCAAAAACCAAAAACCAAAAACCAAAAACCAAAAACCAAAAACCAAAAACCAAAAACCAAAAACCAAAAACCAAAAACCAAAAACCAAAAACCAAAAACCAAAAACCAAAAACCAAAAACCAAAAACCAAAAACCAAAAACCAAAAACCAAAAACCAAAAACCAAAAACCAAAAACCAAAAACCAAAAACCAAAAACCAAAAACCAAAAACCAAAAACCAAAAACCAAAAACCAAAAACCAAAAACCGAAAACCAAAAACCAAAAACCAAAAACCAAAAACCAAAACCCAAAAACCAAAAACCAAAAAACCAAAAACCAAAAACCTACAACCAAAAACCAAAAACCAAAAACCAAAAACCAAAAACCAAAAACCAAAAACCAAAAAACCAAAAACCAAAAAACCAAAAACCAAAAACCAAAACAAAAAATCGAAAACCAAAAACCAAAAACCAAAAACCAAAAACCAAAAACCAAAAACCAAAAACTAAAAACCAAAAACCAAAAACAAAAAACCAAAAACCAAAAACCAAAAACCAAAAACCAAAAACCAAAAACCAAAAACCAAAAACCAAAAACCAAAAACCAAAAACCAAAAACCAAAAACCAAAAACCAAAAACCCAAAAACCAAAAACCAAAAACCAAAAACCAAAAACAAAAAACAAAAAACCAAAAACCAAAAACCAAAAACCAAAAACCAAAAACCAAAAACCAAAAACCAAAAACCAAAAACCAAAAACCAAAAACCAAAAACCGAAAACCAAAAACCAAAAACCAAAAACCAAAAACCAAAAACCAAAAACCAAAAACCAAAAACCAAAAACCAAAAACCAAAACCAAAAACCAAAAACCAAAAACCGTTTTTGGTTTCTGGTTTTTGGTTTTTGGTTTTTGGTTTTGGTTTCTGTTTGTTTTTTGTTTCTGGTTTTTTGGTTTCTGGTTTTTGGTGTTTGGTTTTTGGTTTTTGGGTTTTTGGTTTTTGGTTTTTGGTTTTTGGTTTTTGGTTT